>VXBO01014312.1:640613-737440 GCA_013400135.1 Rhinoptilus africanus
TTTTTTTTTTTTTTTTTTTTTAGTTTATTTCTTAAACAACTGTTCAAAGCTGTTTGAGTTCTTGATGCCCCAGGAAGTCCAGAAAGGCCCCCCAAGTAGTTACTCCCGGTGTCTCTCAATTTAGGGTTTATTTCCTTAGGATTTGTTTCTGTACCTTTAAAGCCAAGAAGAACTTTATGCAGAGGCTACTGCCTGTGAATGCCACATAAATTATGTAGCATAGTCTGAAAGCCTTTATTAAACTTGAGCTGGAGATCTGAAATCGGGAATTAAGGGCTCTTTAGAGTTTGGATCATTGTATTTCCTCCTGAGGGCAAACGTGATATGGCTAGATTCTTCCTATGTCTTCTCCTGCCATCGGCAGTATGAGCATAGGCCATTCTGCGGGGAGGTGTCTTGAAAGAAAACGAATATTACAAGGATCCCTGCCTGGGAGACATGTAACTGAATAGCTGATGCCCATTCATGCTGCTTTCTAAGAGGTGTACCCTTTAAACAACAGCAGGAAATACTGCAGTGGCAAGCAAAGAGCTGTGCGCAGTATCTACTGATGCCAGAGAAATTGCTGAGGTGCCACTGAGTTGGACAAGGCTTCGTAGTACACAGTGGCTGTTCAGCATTTTGTCTGATTGCCTGGAATTAAGTAGGATCGTGAGATTTTAGACATAGCAATATAAGTCTTGTTTAAATGTTTACCTGCAGCTACTGAGAGTATACACAGTTAAAAAACTAATGAGGACATATGTTCTTCTAACTAAAACTTTCATTTGTAGTCCAGGGTTTTCCAAAGCGCTGAAAGCAGTATCTACAGTTTTAAAAGCTATCAAGACTTTGTCCAGAAAACAAAAGAAACTGCTAACGTGCTCTGCTACAGAGTTTTGTCTGGATGAGTGAAAGGTTTAGACTGAAGCGGCTCAGCAACCTGCCTAACCTTAACCTGGAATCCAGACAGGCTGTGCCTTGTACTGCAGCTCCTCTGGCTGATGAGAGGCTGCTCTGGTGCCCCGGTGCTAGTTCTCTTCCAGGTGGAAAGCTGCAGTGCTAGGAAGGCTGTATAATAGTGTTTGGAAAACGTACTCGTAATTGCTTTCTTCCTGCAGGAAAGGGGAGTGCTGTGCCAGCTAGGACCTGACCATGGCCTTAGCTTTGGTCGCTCTGTACCATGTGTAGCAACACAAAGTAACTGCTGGGTCTGTGACTGCAGCCCAGATCAGGGAAGGGGAAGGGATCCCTCTCAGACCATCAGTTAATTTGCTGGCTCCAAGACTAGCCTGCAGAAGGCTCTCTGCGGAAGGGACATTCCTTGGAGGGAGGCGAAACAGGGAAGGGGGTAGCAGAGTACACCTGAACATGGTTTATGCTAAAGAAAGACTTCAGAGGACAATCTGGTGGCCTGGAGAACTGCCATAAGTGGACAAAAGCACTTCATCTTTAGCATCCTGGAGTAATGTCTGACCTGAGGGATGAGTTGTCCGAGAAAGGGTCTAATGTGGAGTCTTAATAGAGGAGGGCTGGGAAGTTCATGAGTTTGGTTAAAGAGCAGTTAGGGCATAACCTTACCTCTCTGAAACCGCAATGCTTGTGTGCTAAGTTAAGGAAATTTTGAGTTTGAGTCTATAAGGGAATGATTCAGCCATGGGAGAGTAAATATCAGTTAAAAAAAAAACCAAACCAAAACAACAGAGAGCATGTTGGGGTGCTAGCGTTACTGTTTCTTATGCAGGTGAGACGATTTATCACATTACCAATTTTTTTTTCCCAAATGACTCTCATGACATGAGAACACATGGAACAGCAAGTTGCCATCAAGTCTAATAAGTTACAAAGACTTTTATTCTACATTCTAAAGTCAGGGTGTATACAGAGTCAGATGCATGCCTTGGTCAATTTTTAATGGCATGAAAGATTTAAGGGAATTGTTCATAGCATTTCCAGCATTATAATATGAAAGTACAGGAAGGATCTTGGTATTTAAACACGGCTGTGTGTAGGCACAGCACCCTTTACTGCACACCATTAACTGAGGATTAAAGGAGATGTAAGACTCTGGCAGTAATGAGAGATTTCATAGAAGCCTTATGGTTTCCCTGTTCATCTTGTCAGTAAAAATAACCAAGACTTGTTAGGGCTCACTGGTGGTATCTGTTACCATGGAGACTGGGGTTCAAGTTATTTTTAGGGCACAGAAAAACTGGTGATTGTGGACCCGTATCAAACCTTTCTCCCTTAAAGCAAATATTGTGTGTAGGCCCAGTTAAAGACCTTAATTTCCAGAAGTGCCCATGCCGTAAGAAGCAGGAATGTTAAGGATCAGACCAAAGGTCACTGCGAGCTCAGTTCTTCCACTGATGGAAAAGCTAAGCAATAAAAAGTAATTCTTGATGAAGTGTCTTAGAAGGTTGTAATTACTGATGTCTGAGGAAAAACAGTGCTTAACAAAAGCAAAACTTGAAAGAACTAGTGCTCTGCAGATGATATTAAATAACACCCATAATGGACTAAAAGCAACAGGGAGCCAGAATCATGTCTTAGTGTGGCCTACAGAATTATTGTGCCAGATTTTAGCATCTTAGGGCACTTCATTAAAAAAGAAAGCTCCTTGGACTGGATTTTTAGCATCAGCTGTTCATACACAGGGTATCTGGCACAGTATCCTTGTCTACTATCCTCTTCAGCTGGGATACAACCGCTTAGATAAATAAGCTAGGTGTGTTATATGTCCCCCATTCATATATGATGCAATTTTTGCTGTTAGAACTTACTGCTAATCACAGTAACCTTAACTTGAACCTGCTTTCTCTTGCAGCAATAGCAAGTTGTCTTCCTGACTTCTAGTATCTTACTGAAGAGATGGAGAATAATGTTGATATTGTTCAACTTTCAACTCCGTGGCTTTAAAGTGATGTGTTAAACTATCAGGTACGCATGGTATTCTGTCCACTTTGACCAGGGCTTTTAAGTTACACCAGGTGTTTTCCTGTCCTATCACAGCATGTAGTTTTATGCTGGCTAAGAGAAATGTGCATGCATTATAATCTAATTTCTTATTTCTTAGTTTTAAACCACCTCATCATAAGTGACCAATGTGAAGTGTTACCATTTAGAAGCTGATAAAACGTAGCAGTGTATTCTAATGAAACTGTTCACGTAAATTAGTAAGAGTTTCTGAGGCTAATATCCAGCTGATTTTCAGTTAACAATTGTGAGTACAGTTTTTGGAAATCTATGCAGGGAATGATCAAGAAGAACATCTGGTTTTGAAAATGGCAATTTAAATTTCAAAGAAACTATTTACATTTTAATAGTCCTATTCTCTGAAAGTTCCTGGGGTCTGATACTTTTGATTAGGAAAATGATCTCTGGACCCACATGTTGTATTTGGTATTCATTACAGTAACAGCCCTAATGAAATTATCTCGTATTAATGTGGATGCATGTAATGTGCAATTACAGAGGAATTCCATTGTCATTTAGCAATGAATTGTTATAGCATTCCTTTAAAGTCTGGGATTTCACCAAAAGGCATGGAGAACAGCATCTAAAATAATTCTCAAAGGATCAAACTGAGAAGTATTTCAGTCGCTTCTTTTAATCACGAGAAGGTCTTTTTTGTTTTCAGCTTCTTCGCCAATATAACTTGCTAAAAGGCTGACTGATGTAAGGGTACACTTTCAAGCAGGCTTATTCTATTTAAAATTTAGGCTCCTCGCTAATTTGGGTATTTTTAAATACTCTCTCATTGGTATCTATTGATCAGTGCCACAATATTTAATGTCTTTTCAATATGCAAAGAGCTTAGTATTGTTCTTAATTTTTTGGACGACTTAAAGTTACGTGTGTGTGTCTATATAAAATGCATCCTGATACTTCAGCCTGGGGCTTACTCTAGGACAACTGGCAACATTGCCTAATAATGTTGCCAGATACTTCCCATGATAAGATCTTACTATCCATGATCCGTAATTTTGAACATCAAGAGGCTGAAATTTTCAGTGTAAGGTATTTGCTAAAGACTGGTTGTTTGATTGTTTGGGGGGTTGGTTTGTTTTTCAGGGTGGAGGGGTGGCACAGAGCCAGAAAAGCTTCACCGTTGTAAAGAATGAAGCTGGGGCAGAACACGTTTACTTCTGCTAAATTTCTGGTGACTTTCCCTTTGAAGAGGCCCAATGCCCTGATTCTTTGAGGCAGGAAAATGAAATCTGGTAGAGATTAACCATTGAGTCAGGGATGTGCCTTTGATTTCCTCCTGAAATTGAAATTAAGCCTGTCTGTTTGGGGATTTTTTTAATTGTTGTGGCCTGCGATGTGCCAGTTGGGTAACGGCTTTTTTTGTTAGCCTCTGTCCATCCTTCCTTCCAAAATTGCTGCACAAACAGGGAGGTACAGAAAGCACGATCATCTGTGGCTGCCTTCTGATCTTTCCTGCACACTAAATTTGTGCAATTTCCATGAAGGACTCCCTCCTGCTACCTTGTGAAGATAATCCTAACCTCTGTTTTCTTACATGATACTCCTCTTTCTCATCTGATTCAGTTCTTTGGCATTCTCGTGGGCTTAATATTTGACACCCTTTTCTTTAGAAAATTTTAAACAGCTCTCATCAGGAGTTTTATATATCATGACAAGTTTATAACTTTGCCAGAAGTTTTCAAACATGCGTAAGGAATGCAGGTGTTCTCATCTCTGATGACAAACCTTCAGGTTTTCAAAACGTCAGGCTAGATTATTAGGAAACACCAATATGTAAAGACAAACTACAAGCCTAAGCGGAGGCCAGAACAGAGATCTGTGAAACCACTTTACAAAGTTCAGTGGGTTAAAGAATATATATATGGTTAGCGTTCAAATTTAGACTGCCAGCTTGGCAGTGAGGCGGTGGTGGGCAGTTGTTTATCACAACATCACCTAAAGTTTTGTCGACAGGTCATCACAGTGGCTGGTTTTTATTTAAGAAATTCACGCCTGGAGCATCTGATGTGAAGTGTATTGGAAGAGATATGAGCAGTGCATCTGTCTGTACTAAGACAGTTACTAGTCCATGCTGTCAATCTAATCACTTTCAGAAGCCCTAAAAAAACACCAGTGTAGTTTTAGAGAAACACTGATGTTTGTGAGATGCTCAAATACTACATTTATTGGAGCCAAATGCCTAAGCGATTAGGCAGATATAGACAACATTTTATAAAGGTAGAGAGTCAGAACAAAGTACAATAAATGTTTAATCATTTGTTTTGTTTAGGTCTTTATTCTGATGCCTGAGAAACTTAAAAATACTGGGTTTCTTTCTTTGTTGTGCAGTCATAGGCACATTCCCACCTTATTGGGGAAAGAACAGAAGCCAAAATGTCCCCTATAAAACTTATTTCAAGCTAATAGAGGAACTCCTTCCAACTTCAATGGACTTTGGATCCCACTCTTGGAGATTTTATGGGTTGCCCAAAACCACTTATGCAGTCTGTGAGGGAGCCAGAAGGAAATCCAGTCCTAATACACCTCAGTTCAATGCCATTTTATCAGCCGCTTTTAAAATTATGTTGACCTAAATCTGCTGGGAGAGGTACAAGAGCACTTCCACTGCCAGGACTGAAGTCACTCCAGATGTCATGCCAGCGTAACAGATGCCCAAATCCTGCTGGGCATGTCTGTGGGGTGCTGTGGAGCTTGATGCCCAAGGCCCTCAGTTAATGCAAATCCTGCCAGTCAGTCCTGCACAGTGGCCAGCTGAGATCCAGGATTGCAGTCTTGGGCACAAGCTGTTGAGCTCTGCCGGGAGGCCTTGCTGATACAGCTTCCCTGGGAGATGCCTGCTGTGGGATGTAGGCCAGGGCAAGAGGAAGGACTGGCAAACGGTATGTAATCCTCATTTCTATGAAGGATGTTGAAGATTGAACGGCAGCTGTGTGTGGAGGGAGAAGAAGCTAATCTAAGATGTTGGAAATGCTACTCCTCAGAGTCCCTGGTGGATCAACAATGCCTGACCCTGGTTTCATTTGTACCACTTTAATGGAATTACTCTTCTCCTAGCCTACAGGAAATGAGATGCGCCACGGGTTCAAGGCATGTGGCAGATGCAAACAATATGAAACAGCATTATTCATATCTGTATTCAATTTATATAGTTTTGAACCAAGAAATAATTTTTGTCCCTGAAGTGCTGTGTAATGAGCTGTAGTTGTCTTGTTGCTGTGGTGAATAGCACCATCTAGGGATCAGGATGGTTTTAAAGTCATCTTTTTAAACAGTGCATGTCAAGAATGGCTTGTATGTCCGATGTACAATGCACATCTGTCCACATAGACGTCCTTTATTATATTTATACTACTGCAGGCCTACATACAGTATTATCCTTAGTTTTGATATATATATATATGCATAATATTGCATGCATATAGTATTTCCCTCAGTTTTATATGCATATAAATATAAAAACTGAGGGAAATGGTGCATGTATGCCCACCAGCAGTACAAAGTTTAAATGAAGAGCATATCCATATTAACAAACACAGTTTACAGATACATGCTTTATGTTTACAGAATTTTTGGTCGCTGTGGTTATCAGCTGGTATTAATGCAGCTGTAACAGCCTCCTATGCTGTAACAGCCTTTTCCAAATATTTGTGCAGAGAATGTAGCAATTTATGATGTGTGATGCATTGCACTGCAGCGGAAATTAGAATTACCGCCTATGCTGCTGTAAAATCTCTCCCTATCTTAACTATGCAAAAATGGGAAGATAAAGATAATAGTACTAGTTTTTATTATAGTGAAGCTGAGTGATTTCGGGAGAGGTCAGAAGTGCTGTTTCAAGAAAAGCTTTCATGTACAATAAGGCCATTTCTGTCCTGGCATTTAATGAGAGTGTTCTGGCCACAGCTGGGATTATAATCCTCTTGATTAAAACCTTTTGGGATTTCTTAATTCAGACCAATATTCTGAGAACTGCCTGTTGCTCAGTAGATTGATGAATAAATAAACTTGGAGACAAAGGCAAGAAATAGATCAGAATCACAACTGCAGTAACTGTAATAACAGCCTTGGATTTTACAAAACGATCTTTTAAAAGCACAAAACTCAGAGTGCCCAATTCAATTAGTTTGTTTGCTTCAAATTTAAATGTATGTCTTTTGTATGCTGTTGAGGATACTTGGCCTCCAAGTGGGCTCTGTTCAGGCCTGGTATCAAAAGGTGATCTAAATTCTTTGTGTACATGAAGCAGGGAACTGACTTCATTTCAACTGCAGTGACCTGCAGAAAAAGAAAGGCCTATTACCAAGGCAGGAAGGTCTTCAGACACTGTCACTGCAGACTTTGCTGTGTTTCACAAAGTTCAGGTGTTTGGACCTTGATAGATTCAGAGTACTTTCTTCTGCTGTCATAAACTGCTTAAAGGAATACTGCCAGTCTGGGCGCATTGATAGGTCCCAAGTAATCACAGTTAGTGAATGCGTAGAGTCGGTGTGATTTTCCTCCAGCCATTTCAGACTAGTTCAGCTTGTCTGCTTATGCCCACGAATATATCAAAGTTTCAGCAGAAACCCGGTAGAGGCAGATTAAGCCAGCCATTGAAGTAATACTTATTCTCTGTGAATTTATATTTTAATTTGAGAAGAACGTGTAAACTCTAAATATTTTTTTCAGTGAAGTAGCTGCTTGCAGATGCACCTAATTTTTGTTGAGCTATTTGCACTGGTAAATATTCAAGTTTGACAGTATTTGTAAAATTACATTCATTAATGCAAATTGCATGCAGTCTTTAATATACTTATGTAAACAGTGTTCATATACCATGTTCCTATTATGGATGCATCTGAAATTTAATGCAGATCATGTTGCTATATGATTGAGCACGTTTTGGGGAGGGAGAAATGATGGCTACCACAGTTGAATACATTGCCTTTGGTTACTTCTTTTGAGGGTACTGCTCTTGAAGAAATAATGCTGGGCCAGTTTTCTATAAAATTCTCACTAGCCATGACAGCCTCCTGTTTAAATCAGTGGTACAGCCAAGATGAGTTAAGATGCCAAGTGAAATTTTTCTTTTTTCTGCACCGTTCATTTCAATGAACTATGATGTAAAAAACTCAACCAATAAATGTGAACAATCAGTTTTATGGTTTTACATTACTATTAAGGCACTAGTGTACCACTTCAGTTCTACTGTACAATGTACTTCATTTTGTATTTCTATATTATTGTACAACGCAGAGGAGTCACTGATGCAGTAAAAATACTGGCTTTGCAGTCACTCTGCAGATAGCAAGAGTTTTTCTTGAAGACTTGACTTGATTGAATATTGTTGGTGTTTAATTTTTTTCCATCTGCAATGTGTTAGACACCGACTATTCAAGGAGCATGTTCCCATCCAAACAATACTCTTTAAGTACGGTGCCGAACTGCCATGAGTTCACTCCTCATTATAGTTGCCTATAATTTCCTTATATTGCATAACCATGGAGCTGGAAGAAATCTTTTCCATTGCTCTGTAAGATGCCTGTGTTCACGTAACCTCTACCTGATACTGGGAGATTCAGGACAGAGAAGCTGATGTATTTTCTTGAATGCAGGGACTCCTTTTCTAAACTGTTCTTAATAATTTCCGTTACTGGAAACTGTGCAGCCCTTTCAAGCAGTCTATTAAAGAAAACTACACATTAATTTTGAAAGAGCTAGCACTGACTCATGCTAAACATAGAAGCAAAGTTGTTTCTAAATACCATGTTTCTTCCTTTTCCTAGGTAATAACCAGAGCCTGGCCCTGGTCCTGCAGTGAATTCCCATTTGACAAAGCTGCACAGTTCCAGGATTTCCAATGACACAGTTATTCTAATAAAAGGAAGCAATCCTACTTCATTTTAGTGGAGGTTGGCAGCTTAACTCTTCCCACTGTCTGGCATCTGAATGGTGGCTGGTGCCTTCAGGTGAGTTAATGTTCACCCATTTGGTAAAATAAACTTGTCTAGTTTTGGTATCCAGTCTTGTCTAATAAGCACTGTCTAGTCTTGGAAAAAAATACAGCCTAATTATGCATGTGAGAGCAATGCTGCCTCCTGGAGTCACTGGCCTCTTACTCACAGGTAAAACATTAGTCTTCTGAGAATTGCTAAGGAAAAAGTATTACCTTCCTTGGGTGTTTTATAAGTGTATAGACTTCCAATTGCTGATGACAGCCTGCACAAATGAAGCACGGCTCCTCTAGAATCACACCATTCAGTAGCAGGGTGGCGTGACCCTCCTAGGAGAGCTTCCTTTCTCTCCTTTGGAGCAAAGCAGGGAACAGATTTCCCCTGCTCCCCATTCTGGAAGGAACTGTGCCACCAAACAGTGTCACTGTTTGGGCACTGTGTCAGTGCCACTCTGCAGGTCAGCCTGAGGGTAAGCTCTCTTCTCTTAGCTGTCTGTCAGGAGTGGTTTGATACTGTCAGATTAGAGAAGTTGAGGTATTGGAATGCAAGACCTACAATGCTTGGTTCCTTCTACAGTGTAGTAGGGGGTTGGATACAGTAGAGTTAGAGCTCAGAGAAGTGCAAAGACCTCATCAGAAACATGGAGCATGGTATGTTTTAGGGGAGGCTGTATAGACAGAGACAGCTGAAGAAGTGTGAGGACGAAGCTAGGACAGAGGTCTCTGTCACAAGTGCTGTGGAGGAGGTGAATGCAGAGATTGTTTCTTACAGTACAGAAACCAGAAAGCGCCTCTGATGCAATAACATGAGCATGTTTGAAACAAACCAAGAGGAGGTGTTTTTTCATACGTTGCATAGCAATAGTTGTGGAATGTTGCCAGAGGCTATAGAGGAGACTGGAAATGGATTTAGAAAAACAACTGACAAGTTCAGGGATGACAATTTCCATCAGTGACAAGAAGCCTGAAGGTCCATATTCAGCTGCTAAAAATCCCTCATCTGCTGATTCCTGGAATAAACATCCTATAAGTAGTTTTCCTTAAGGAAAAGTAAGTAAAAATTTGCTATTAGCCACAGAAGAGTAAAGTTTACGAGGTCAGATAAATCCATGATCCGACCCTGAGTATCTGTTCTTGTGTTTGCTGCATCCTGTGTACTCCTGCAGTGGGCTTGTAGCAGGACAAAGCTTAACTAGCTACATTTCTTTCCATTTGTTTTGAATTCCTGGTAGTATTAGGTAAGATAATGACTGCACACCAACTTAGATTATCCTGTTAAATACAGTTACAATGGTTTCAAAGGTACTCCATGATATTTATTACTTTGTGTTGCTGCTTAACTTAAAAGCTGACTGTCTGTTGGAGAATGAGAAGCAGTATTCTGTCAAATGTGGCTGCCACGCTCTTCTTCTGCATTATTTTGCTTTCGAAGGGTTTATTGTGCCTTTCCATGACAGAGTAATGGCTTGAAGCATAGTAGGTGTGTCCCATTCATGTCACAGGGCTGGTTATTCCTGCAGTAGACGCAAGAGAAATTCAAAGGTTGCTTGCAAGAATGCTACCTTGCACAAGGTCTTTCCACCATTTCTTATGAGATTTCTCAACAAAGGAGAGGTCTAACAACAGGTGATTGTGGTCCTGCTGTTTCTCACTAGCCTGCTAAAGGGGGCTGCCATGAAGCAGAGTAACTCCTTGATCGAAATCATGGTGCCCTGGGATGATCTTTGTTTAGAGTGGAATAGGGAGTTAGAGAATGTATAACTCTAAGAGATGCGTTGCCTCTGCAGTGACCTCTCCTAACCGATGGAACATAAAAAATATTATTTAGCCCTAATCAACATAGTTTCATTAGTCTGACAAACACTTCTCAGGAACTGTAACTCTGATTTAGCTGTTAAAAGTAGAACAAAAAGGTCAGCCTCAAAAATTGGTCTAGACCTACTATGCTGAGTCAGAATTTTCTGCCTTTTTTGCAGCTCAGGGTGGAGCTTGATCATTGACTGATTCCTTCAGTCTTTGAAAAACGTGACAGCTGGCTATGAGATCCCCTTCCATCATTACATCTTTTCTATAGAAACATGTTAACAGCTGCATTTTCAAAGCATTATGCAGCGATTCAACCAGGTGACTTGTGCTAATAACAGCAGAAAATGCACAGCTAAAGCTCCACCTACTCCTTTAAGAACTTACCTTTTACTGTCCTAGGGTTATCTTTTGAAAAATAACACTTATTTTTAAGTGTTCAAATTACTGTCTTTAAACTAAGGCTGCTTTGTCAAGAAAAGGGTAAGCCTGCTCTTTTTGTATGCCTCTGCTTGGATGAGCAATGCCTGTGAAATGCTACTTACAGCAATGCCAGTTTTAAAATTTGCATCCATGCATTAACTAGGTGTTCTTGGCTGAATGTGTATTATTATACTTACTAACAGGCCACAGAAAATAGGTAATTGGGAAATGAAAATGAAAGACTATTGCCTTGTGTAAGTAAGCAAAATAAGAAAGGTGGCTTTACAGACACATTTACAAAACCTCATGCAAAGAGAGGAGAGGAGTGGCTGTGAAAGAGCCTTATACAGTTAATGGCTTTTATTGGTCAGGAATTGTAAATCATTGCTGTGGTTTAACCCCAGCCGGCAGCTAGAACCACGCAGCCACTCACTCCCCCCTGCTTGGATGGGGGAGAGAATCAAAAGATTAAAAGTGAGGAAAAACTCACAGGTTGAGATAAAGGCAGTTTAATAGGTAGAGCAAAAGCCACACACACAATCAAAGTAAAACGAGGAATTCATTCAGTGCTTCCCATCAGCAGGCAGGTGTTCAGCCATCTCCATGAAAGCAGGGCTCCATCACGCATAACGGTTACTTGGGAAGACAAATGCCCTAACTCTGAACATCCTCCCCTTCCTCTTTCTTCCCCCAGCTTTATATACTGATCATGGCATCATCTGGCCTGGAATATCCCTCTCGTCAGTTGGGGTCAGCTGTCCCGGCTGTGTCTCCTCCCAATTTCTTGTGCACCCCCAGCCTGCTCACCGGCAGGGCGGTGTGAGGAGCACAAAAGGCCTTGACTACTCAGCAACAACTAAAAACACCCGTGTGTTATCACACACTATTCCCATCCCAAATCCAAAACATGGCACTACACCAGCTGCTAGCAAAAAAGGTAACTCCATCCCAGCTGAAACCACAACAATCATTTGGAAACTTCCTGGGCCAGAACCTGTTGGACATGGGCCTTGTACAGCTTTGGCTGCAGAAAGGTAGAGGGGAAGGCATGCAGGAGGGACGAGTGAGGAAGAGAGCATCAGATTTGTTCAGCAGGACTACTCAGGGTAAAGATATAAGTGGCTGTAGGAGGTCGGGCCAAAGTCTATCTCACCCAATACTTTATTTCTGGCTCTGGCCAGTGGCTGAAGCCTATAAGATAATGTGAAAACATGCCAGTGATGTGCTCTTCAGACTTTCACTGAATAGTCTCCAACCGCCATCAGTTTCAAGGTCAGGGTCTTCCTGAACCAGATACGATATTTCTTGTTTTTATAATCTACACTAGATTGCTTTTCTGTTGATATATTCGGTTAGTTTTGCTTCATGGCATTTGCAGTGGCCTGTAGCAGGAAATTCCATACTAGAGAGTGTTCAAGGAAGGAAGCTTGGTTTGTTTGGTTCCGAGTTTGCCTTTTGCTAATTTAATCTGTTTACTCAAAGGTACTAAGAGGTGGTAGTGACTCAGAGTCCTTAGTCATGGATGTAAAGTTAGGGTTATTTTCTGCCATGTGTACGAGTTCACATTTCGTTATGTATAATTTAAGTTCCTAATTTTTCTCATACTTGTTCTGTCTTGGAAGATCCTTTTGTAACATTTGGTCTTTATCTTTACTATCCCAGATAGCTTTGTACCATTGCCAGATTTCACCATTATTCACTTAATTTTCAAGTCACTTTTGGATATACTGAACAGTGTGCACCCAAGGCTGACAGAACACTGTATCTGAAGAGAAGCAGGGAGTGTAAAGAAATGGACACCGAATTGCCATTGCAATCAAGGAGGACTTGGTGGGTGGAAAGCAGAATAGTAAAGCAATGTAGAGCCTGGGTACCTGTGACACGGGACCTTGTAGGTGCCAACAGCTCTAATGGTTGGATAGAGATGGCCATGGTCCCTCAACAGAGTGACCTCAAGGCCTTGCGCCTCTCTTCCAAACCAGCAGCAAATGCCAAGCACATCCCTTGTCTCAAGTACCTTAAGACAACAGTTCCCAAACTAGAGGCTGCAAGCTTAATGAGGTCACGGATGTTTTGACGTGTTGGTGATGATGTTGAAAGATCTGATTTTGCTTCTTGTCTGCTTTCAAGGCAGGAATTGTAGCTTTTCTTTTGCTTAGAGCATTGTCATTACTCCTAGGTAGGCGACAGGTATGTTGGTTGGGGCGGTACCTCTCCTCTCTTATCCAGACAGAAGGGAGCTGCCTGTGCTGGTGGTAGAGGTGGGCACCATCTGAGTGAGCTGTATCATTTCTCCCTCGTGCAAAGCTGCTGCTTGACAATTTCTCCTCTATGTCCCTTGCCATCCAGAACAGCTCTTTACAATGGATGCAGCAAATTAGGGAACTCAGAGGTGAGCAAGTGTGAAAGCTCAGGGCTGGCGAATCTCTCCAAACAATCTGTGTTCATTTGTCATGTGTGGACGTTATAGTAAAGGCAAGGACAATGAGATTTATTACAAGAAGTAATAGAAACTTCAGAAGCACAACACAAAATTGTTTCTATTATACTTCCAGATTAGATACAATCAGAACTGGAACGCAGCCTCTGTCAATATGTCATTTTGTAAATAACAAAAAAAATCTTGAATACAAATGTTGCTTATGGACCAACTGTTACCATGCGCAACTAGACTTTAGAAGCAGATTATTTGGACCTCAGGCAATGTATGGTTTGTGTACTTACCGAAATCTTCATCTTTAAACGCTAGTGACAGGAGATAGATGTTCATACAAAACAGCTCTTTTCCCTAAATTCCCTTTCACGCAGTTTGATTGAGTAAGTCAAACTGTATTCTCCTCTAACCTTCAAACGCAGGACATTATTGTGTAACAAGTATTGCTTTCTGGTCAGAGTGGGAGAAAGTCATGTCCTTTGCCAAGGGAGCTTCTGCGGGGGAACAGCTAACCAATGCATGTGCCCAGTGCTTTCAATCTTTCACTTACAGCATGTCATTGTCCTCTGGGAGGTCTCTGAACCACATCAGGTTGGATAACTTGTGGAATACAACCTGTATACAACATCAAAAATTGTTCTGAGGACAAATACTTAGATTCTGAGGGGATTTTTGGGACTGAAACAGAGTGTGCCCACACATACCTAAATAAAGATGTCTGTCTTTGTACCTGTCTCTGTCTTCCGTGCTCAAAAATGACAGTGTTCTTATTGATAAAGTGTAGTCTGCATTTTTTTTCTGATTTTGTTTCAAATTACTAACTTGCCTGAAATACACAGCTATAAATACTTCTCTTCTCTGGATTATTGACAAAATATGTCACAGAAATATGAGTCCCTGCTCCTAAATTTAGCCATAGTGGCTTGTTACTAATTTCAGAGATCAGCAGTAGAATCTGCAGGGGACTAATGTGCAAACATCCTGGAAAATCAGTATGACTTACATAAATTTGCCAAATCCAAATAAACAGGAATATACCTTTTGCCTTTCCTATAGTCACATTTGTATGTATCTGCTTGTGTTGCAGCTATTTGAACACTTATATTATAATTATTCATGCATATTAATGAATGTTAATCATCTGTGTCACAGATTAGAGCCTTTTAACAATGCTAGTCAGCCTTTTGACTCTGCAGCTGCAGTCAGAGGTTGTAGCTGATGGGAGGATTTGGTTTGTGTCAGTTACCACTGAAACCTGCCTGTGATTTGTGTCTTATTGCATCATGTTCTTGCACTTCTGTATTGGAGAAAATAGTGAAGTTACTCATTAGTAAGGATTTTTCAAGCCATTGAAATATAGTTCAGAGATTGTTCTTTGAGTCTCCATAATCACAAGGTGTTTATATGTGTGATCTAAAGTTCTTTTACGGTAAGGATTTAAGTCAGCAGAAGAAAGGTATATATGAAATCGGCTGCATAGCAGAATGAGAAATCAAACATACGCCCAGTTGTTGAAAATGCTTGCAAACAATTTGAATATGGTTGCTTGAAGGAATGACAGACAATTAGTGTCCAGCAAAAAGGAGTTGGCGTATTAACTTTGTTGTTAAACTAGAGAGATCACAAGTTGATCATGCTCTGATCATTAATTTTCTAGTTTCCCCTTATAGGGAAATACTTAGGTTTTGAAGTAAAACAAGATATGAAAGTGATTGAGGGATACGAGTTTCTGGTAGGGAAAAGAGTCTTTTTCAGTGCGTATAGTAATAGGGTGGTTCTCTATTGTAGGTACTCTTTAAATATGACCAAGTAGCCTGCCTCGCTGCTGACCCACATTTCTCTCATCTTCTTGTGAAAGGTACAGTAATTGGCAAAGTTACTTTCAGAAAAGTATTTGGTGTAGTTATTACTTTTAGTGCTTAGCAGTAGCCGGGAAGCAGGGATTGCCATCATCAGATGGACAAAAGCTTTTGGGCCCTGGGCTGTAATCTACCTGTTTTGTGGTTGTGCTGTTTGAGCTATGGTACTAAGAGGAGGAAGTTGTGGCAGAGTGGCATATCTCTAACAGGTGACAATTCATTTGAAATATCTTTTTCCTCAGTTTTCATTTGTAGTTTCTTGTTGTTTGGCTGCAACCCCATTGTAAATTTGCTTTTCCCACCTTCTGAGTCAGGACAATGCCAAGTGTTCCAGTGATTTCCTGCAAAGCTTCTGGTTCCTGCTTTGCTCCCTTCAATTAGGGACATCTTCTGAAACTTTCTAGCAGGATAGGTGGAAGAAAGAGGTTGCTGCTGTGGAAGCAAGAGTGCCACTGTGAAGAATAGAGATATAAGACACTGCAACAGAGTGCAAATTTAACTGTTTCTCTCCTTTTCTGCTTTCTCCTGATTGAAGCAAGGTAAGGAGGGGGATCAGTTAAAACAATTTGTTCATACATCCTTTGCATTGATGCCTGATGGAATAACACAGATATACTGATAGCCATTTGAGGGAAAACCGTGGTAGCTTCATCTTCTTTTGTGCATTATTGGAAACGTGACTATTTGAAAGAGCCTTTTGAGAAACATCACTTTTCTAAGGGACCCAGGAAAGCAACAGTCAGATAATCCTATTCACAATATTTCAGACAACACAAACAATACATTGCAAGATGCCATAGCAGGATTCATATTGTATTAGTTATTCATTAGTTAGGATTCAGAAATTATGAGGAGCTGTGCCCTGGAATGAGTCCATTTCAGTCATTCATGGGATCTGGATTTACATTCTTGTGTCAGTCAGGATAGGACTGCCATAATTTGGATGCACTGATTTCTATCTTGATGTACAACTGTATCCCACCCTCCTGCAGTTCTCTGTTGGAAATGACTGGTGGGAGCAGAAAACTTAAAGTTGCATCAATTGCTTTTGGAAGTGTTGTGGGTATGTAACTACCTCTTGGGAATCCACAGGAAAAAGAGATAAAGTGCAACAGCATTCTGGTTTACTCTCTCTTTTTTTTTTTTCTTTCTTACCCTCCTTGGCAGCTATTTAGCATCTCTATTGCTGTATTGTTCTGTGGCCAGGCCTCTATTTAGGGATCCAAGTATGAAATAGCGTTAACAGTGCTCAGACAAGCAGTAATTTGTATGCACGTTTCACAAAAGAATCACTGTGGGATTTCACCTGACACAAGTTCAACGTAACCTATTGTGAGCATGGACAATACTGCGCTGCAGGAGTAGGGTGTTTCCGAGCAGGAGTGGATCTTGCAGCACTGCTAATTTTTCACCGTTGTGCACTCAGTCCGGTTGTACTAGCAATGTCTCTGCTATTTGCATTAGCGCAAGGCATAACGGAATGCAGCGTTGGAGTACTCAGATCTTCCAAACTTCGTCATTTCAGTACTCCCCAGCTACTGAAGTCTCAATTCTAGTTACTTAGGGCCCGTGATCTTCCATCTAACTGTTTGTTCCCTTCTTCCTTCCTTCTTTCCTCTGTCTGTTCTTCTATCAGTGCAGCGGAGGACTGTGACCATATTATACCATTAGAAACCATTAAAAATTGCATTATAAAAGCGAGCAATTCAACATGAAATACTGTACAGCGAAACGCTTTTTATCAGTTCCTACTATGAAGTAATGTCCACTTCTAAATAATTGGGACAAAAATAGCAGTAATTCTAAACTGTCTTAATTTTTAACTATGCATAGATTTCAGTAAGCTTTAATTGGGAGAAGCATAACACATCTGAGTTGTGTTACGTTTGGGAGTAATTTGTTCTAAATTTCAGAGACTGTTTTCTGTTTGATGCAGACATTATTTAGTCTATAAAATCTTGATACTCTTGGGGCGATCTTGATACCTTTGTGGGCTGATACCTGCAGAACAAATAAGGACATCCTTTATTCCTAGCATGGGAAAAAAGACAAGACTCCCTCAAAAAAGAACTAAGTTCTTTTTTGTTTTCCAGGGTTTTAAGCAGCACTAGAGTATTTAATATTTTCACGTGGAAGTGTCTAGGAGGCAGGTGACGTCAGAATACACTTTCCTGCTCATTGAGACATTTCTTAGTAAGACCAGAGGCTTGGAGACTTGGTCCATAACTTTTGTTCCTTTGTTAAAAAAAAAACCAACAAACTTTGGGGGGAGATTCTGAGCTGTGAGTGGTCCCTTCCATTCTCTATGAAACTCATCAGTGATGTCATGTGATGATATAAAGCCCTGGTTGCTACCACACAGCGTGCCACACTAGTTCAGCATGTGTGAATGAACTTGTGCCAACACAGTGCATAATTGTCATGTTTTCCAGTAATGAATTGCTACTGGAAACAGCATTCTTTTCAGTAGGTAGGGAGGCTTCTCCCGTGGAAGAGGAGGAAAAGAGTTTTTCTGTTCCTGCCCTGTTCTGCGAGAGAACGAGTTCTTTGCTCATTTTTCCTGCCAGTCACAAGAGCAGCAGCGTGAATCCTTTCATGAGAAACTCTTCCAGTTTTCTGCCAGGACAGAAAACACACTGTACTAATAGATTGCCAATAGATCCCAACTGATCAGTACTTCGCACTGAGCATGACCTTTCTAATTGTAATGCATCACAACATCTATCTTTGGCACAACGTGCGTCACTCACAGCACTTTGAATATTGCAGCTGATCCTTGTGAAAACAAGAGTTAAACCAGGATATTCTGTGAGATCAAGAAACTTATTTCCAAGAAAAGCTGCTGAGCTACTACCCTAGGGGTATTATTGAGTGGGAAACTGTTGATGGAGTTAGACAGTGGGTTGGTTTTTTTCCTTTTTTTTTTTTCCTGGAGGTGGACTTCCTCTAATCATCTCTTTCACCCCGGCAGTTGACTCAGTTTACTTTTTCTTCCGCTCAGTGGATGGGGAGGTGGTACAAGAAGACGGTTTTGCTCATTTGTTACACCTTCTCTGCCACTTGCTGTAGCAGAGCTGTCAGAAGACGGTAGCTCTGAGTCGCTTGCTGTCAGTGACGATGTTAACGCACGAGGCCAGGCATAGCTTCTCCAGGCTGTTGCTCTTTGCTGATCCTCTTACCATATTTTCACTTGTACTTATTTGTTAAAATCTTCATGAAATTGTTCTATGTATCATCCTCCTGTGGC
Source organism: Rhinoptilus africanus (assembly GCA_013400135.1). NCBI lineage: Eukaryota > Metazoa > Chordata > Aves > Charadriiformes > Glareolidae > Rhinoptilus > Rhinoptilus africanus. The sequence goes on from VXBO01014312.1 coordinate 659,282, forward strand.
TACAGATTCATCTACTAAACACCATCAACTTTATTCGTATGCAGTCTTCATCTGACAGAACATAGCCTTTTGCAGGTGAGAAGAAGCTTTAAATTACACTCCTATTTTTGTGCCTGGTAAAAGTAATTAAGCAGTTTGATGTGAGGTTCAGGGAGAGGTTGAACAGAAGATGGGGAGATGTCATGACATCTCGAATACCTCTCATGACGTTCTGCGCAACATAAGTCTGCCGGAGTAGAGGACTGAGAAGGTGCCAAGCCACCATCTGGGCAATAGGTATCAGATGTTTTTTCAGACCCAGCCAATGTGGCAGCGCCCCACCCATCAAAGTATCTCCCTGAGTCTGAACCCATACAAGATGATGCAAAATACACCCCCGTGTAATCCTCCTTCATCTGTACCTATTGTACCATGGCCGTAGCAGAGGGCTTGGCCTCTGGACACCTTCTGCAGTATTTTTGCTGTACATCTAAATATACGTGTATGTATTTCAAAGTATTTAGACAGCTGGACTGATTTTCTGATGTTCTTCAGGAGCGAAAATTATGCCAAAGAATAGAGCCAAATTGTTCCCTACCATCACCCATTTTTTCCCTTATTTGCTCAGGGTAGCAGACTGTAAGAGTTCCCTTCTTGATGAGGAGAATCAAACAGTTTTGAGAGATGAAGAACGTTATATTGGAATACATCCCTAAAGGCAGTAACAATCTAACAAACTATGAATCGAAATAATGTTGTACTACTGTTTGCAGCGGAGACAGTTTCACTGTCTGTCATATTTTCTTAACATCAGTTTTTTCAGCCATCTTAAATAAGAGAAAAATGTAATGTAAACTATGGATGGAGATTCAAGAACGGCACGCTGCAGGATTATTTTAGAAAATTATTATTCCCTGTTGCAGCCTGAGGGTGGGGGAAAGCAGAATCAAATTTCCATTGCATTGCCTTTTTCTAAGATAATTAATCAACGTGCTTTCCTATGAGAACATCCAGCCTGTTAGCAGCCAGGCATTGAGAGGCTGTTATAATAATAGGTGCGCTTTCAGAAATTGATCCTAAGGCAGCCCCACTCCTGCTCGGTAACTATACCTCCAGTAACATCTTAAGGAAGGTAGTATTAGGTATAATTCCAAGAATCAGTCATGTTCCTCAGAAGGATTACAGCACTTATGAATAGCATAACAGAAAGGAAAATCTGTTTCGATATTGTATGTAGCTTTAGAATTTACTGATTTGGGTTTGTGTTATTTTGGCACCTCATCTGTAATGTCGGTGGTGACCTCAGCACTGGTGCTCATGGGAGGTGCTTTTAGTTGGTTAAATTTTTTCTTTTTTCTTTTTTTTGTATGGTGAAGAATGTAGCTGAAGAGCCTCTTGATGGAGAGAGTGCTGTGCAGTTCTGCTCTTCACCAGTTTTAGCTCTTAATTGTGCACAAATGTTGGAGATACCAAGCTCTCACGCATCACTTTTCATCAGCTCTTAAAACACTTAACCAAGAAGATGAACATCCCATCATTGTACAGAGACAAGAAACTGGCACTCCAGTAACTTGCTTAAGATATTTTAGCAGTACTTGCAGAGCTGGGCGCAGAGCTCTGGCTCAGAGTGTTCGGTCCCAGGGAAATGGCCGTAGCAGAGGTGTGACTTTGTGCATTGCAGTTCTTTCTCTTTCAGCGTCCTGCTTCATTTTTCCAAAACTGAGTTTTCTGGGCTTCCCCTCTCTCTTAATGCGGTTTGCCTTGCTGATTGGGGGTTACTAGGCACCTATGTTTAAATCCATCAGGGAATATTTTGAATACACCTTGCATAGTGCCATCTTTCCAAAGAAACCACACCAGTTAATCTTTGCCACAAAGGCCATTCATATGGACTATATGCTATCACTAACTTGAGTTTTGACAGAAACACTTGTCAGACTATTTCTGCCAAGGCCCTAAGACTGCCGATTTCTCTGCTTTCATCAACTAGAGCAGATGACTTTTTCAGCATTAAAAGCACTGTTGGAATAAGCTGGTACTTTCTCCATCTAGAAAAGCAAGTGGCTTTCAAATTTCACTCTGCTTACAATGATGACTGAGATAGCCAACTTGGGGAGGATTCAGTACAGTTTCTTTTGTACTAACCTGTCAGGCTATATCTTCAGGACTCTAGTAATAAATTGTCCACAGAATTATGGGTGAGGTTATGTAGGGCACTTCTAAAAGACACACGTGGATGTTTCAACCAACAGCAATGAGGAAAATAGGATGATATGAAACCACTTTTGTGCCATCCTAATAATGGATTTGTCCTCTCTCTCCAGTGCCTTTAGACCACCTTGAGGATCTGTTTTTTCATGGCTGCTTCCCACAGCCACTGTGATTTCTCATATCTGAGTATAAGCCTGATACATTCATGGCTTGGAGTGGGAACTTTGAAAACAGACTTGGGTCTGTCTTCCCTCAAGACTGTGCCAAAGGTACACTGACATTTTATAAAGAGGCTAGCCTGGATGTATGCATCTTACATTAAATACTAAGGAAAACTTAGTACTGGCTGTCTCAGAGATTTTGAAATGAGGAGTTGGATGCCAGTATTGTGAGATGGGTTTTTTCTTCTTAATCTTTCTTTTCTTGTTTAAACTACTGCTGCAGGACGTTTATTTTCCATGGGAACTATGCAGCTCCCTACTCTGGACTCTCCAGGAGCCGTACACTCAATTCTTCTAAATCTTGGATTCTTTCTTTAACTTGATACAGTGAATTTTCCTGACTACCCCGTATGTGTAGCGTTAGATGTCAGAGTGACCTTTCTGAAGTGCAAAACTTGCCCAACATCCACTGGATTCACTGAGAGTCGTTGTTGGATACTAATGTTGTTTGTATGTTATCTGAAATAGCTGATTCACTCTATTTTAATAAAATATTCCTCTGTTCCAAAAAGTCTTGCATTTTTTCAGCCAAGTGTCTTTGTCTTAAATATTCCATTTCTGTAAATCTCTGATGTATGTTTGATGGTTGTTATGTTGTTCATGTCACATATTAATGCTGTAAGTGCTGTCCAGTCCGCTCTCCTTCAGGTTTTCAGTAGCCAAAATAGGTGTCTGAAAATGTTATGGAAGTGTTTTTCCAGAAGGTTTCAGGAATTTTGTCTATTTTGTCCAGTTTTTAGTTAGAATTGAGTCTTGAATGAATCACGCATGACATGCAGCACAACAGCTCTGACAGTTCCAGTCACATGTAGCCTTAGATTGCTCTTTCTCTGGACTTGTCTTTTTACCACACCACCTTTGCCTGCAAGTGCCCTTCCCTTTGGAGATGATGATGGCCACCGCTGTAGTTGCTGGTAGTTCTCTGAACTGTATTTAAGCATCAGTCATTTCAGAGGTCCAGTACTAATGCTGTCTGTAATAATTGCCGTGTTGTCCCCTTGAATGACTGCAGCAGAACTACTGTTGTTGTAAGCAGTCATAGCAAAATTAGAGGTGTGACTGCTTGCTTGCTTGAGGCAAGAACTGTTCTCACTAGGTTCAGAAAAAGGCACTCTAAACCCAGCAGAAATACCAACTATTTAGCTTCCATCCAGCAATCTTTTCCTTCTGCTTTGAAAGGTGTCTGCTCTTCACTCTGTGGTGTTAGTGTTGCAAAGAGTTACGCAGTCAGCTCAACCTACTGTTTGTTTCGAGCTTCATAGAGCGAGGGAAGTTCCCAAAGAGTTTGCCTGTTTGATGTGAAGGAAGTTGAGCTGGGAGTCAAAGTGCAAACGTTAACTTCACTCATCACTATAGAAAAGAAAAGAGTTATAACTGCTACATCATGTTGTATGACAACAGTAATTTTTTATTGTAGGTAAGCTGGTGTAACTGCAGACATTTTATTAGATTTGTGTTGCTCTGACTGGAGAAGCATTTTTTTTTTAATTGTTTTTCAATGAATTTCCAGCTGTTAACCATCTGATTTATTAAATAAAAGATTTTCTGGCAGCCACATCCTATTCATCCAGGGAGCCAGTTTTCAGCATATTCTGGAGCAAGGTTTTATAAAGGGTCAAATCCTATACACGTACAGATGTATGGGTAGATTCATGGCTTTTCCAAAAATTGAAGTGGAAGGTTAAGACATAGACGTAACTGTTCACGTTTTTCTTGAGATGCTGTGTTGTCATTAAAGCAGTGGCTGTATAAAGGGGTCCATTCTGTTAGCGTGTCTCAGGGAATTTTCTCAGGATGGGCTCAGAAGGAGGAGAAATAGGAAAAGGCAAGGAAGGCCAAGTGCCACAAAAACTAAAATGTGCAGACAGTGTAGCCTCCTAGAAACTGAAGAGGCACCGGCAGGGCAGCCTGCTTTCAGATTCAGTTTGACAGACTGAATTGAGCAATTTTTATGCTGAAGCTGTCTTCTTGGCACTCAGAAGAAATGGCTAGTAATTTCCAGGTTTTGATTTACCAAGAATAGAAAAGTAAACTGATCTGCAGGGCTTCTACTTCAATGCCAGAAGCAGAGCACTAAATAGTCTCAGGCTGAGATTTCCGTAGACTGGAATGACGTGAGCAGGCCTGAATCCCGAAGCAACAGAGATGTGGTATGGAAATATAAACACTTTAATTCCAGAAGGTCAGGCAAAGAAAGCGCACGGAAGTTTTCCTACTCACTAGCTTGTGGTCTAGATGTCCCAGTGTCCTCTAATACATGCTCGATGTGTATATTGCAGTTGGTGCTGTCAAGTTACCCTTCTGTTTTGGAAGTAAATGCAATTATCTGAACTCAAACTTTTTGCTGTTCTGAACTACCAGTATGCTGCTGGTTTTAAAGGTACTTGGTAGAGGGTTAATTGGGTTTGTGAATGAGAGTAATTTGATCTATGAGAAAAGAATAAATGAACTTGGCTTGTTTAAAGACTAAAGGGAAACCTAACAGAAACATGAATAAGGTTGTTTTACACCACCGAGGAAAGTGGAAAGAAGTTAAAGTTGCAAGAAAAAAGCAGTTTTTAATGGTAAATATGCTTAAACAGTGATATATATAATGCAGACTCAAAATCATCAGATATTACTAAGGACAGGCACGTTGTTTAGGGGTGCAGTAAAGTGGATGAACTTCTGTTGTAGCACAAGAGGCAAGATATGATGCCCTTTCAACTAAATTTTCTCGTTTCCTGCTGTGTGTGGCTTCCTATTGGAAGGTAATGAATGTCTTTAATATTCTGGCACATAAAGAGAGAGGAAAAAGTGTGGAAGCGGAACTTGATACATCCTCTGAAGAGATGGAGAATTTATAGAGCCACAAATATTTAAGGACAGCAGTTAAGAGAAATGGGGAAAAAGCCCTGTTGTTGAAGGATTTCTTCTATGCTAGGAAGTTGGGGAGCAAGCACTTAATCAAAGGTAAACTGTAATGAACTGGAAATTCTGACGCACTCTGCTTTTTATCTATTTTATTTCTATTCATTTTTATTTAAACATGTATAACCATGTTGGAAACTGCCTCCTGTGAGTAACTTATTCCAGTCAAACTCCCTAAAAACTGTTGGGCTGCACTGAATGCTTATTTTAATAGTCACCCCTTTATCCATGATGATTTTGCTCAGCTGCAGAAAAGACCTTTTCTGTTCTAGTGATGAAGCTGTAAAGCCTCTGTCCACACTTGGTCTGGGAAGTTGACAGCAGTAAGTATGGACCATGTCTGCTCTCTTACAGTCTTTCTTCAAAATGAAAGCCTGCTTTAAGGGCTCTGCTGAGGGTCATTATCTCATCGGAGAGAGCTGTCAGGTACACAATTAATCTGGCAGCCAAACTCCTGAAAGGTCTGGCTGTCTCATGAAGCATGGCTATAAAAATCTGTACTCAAGTAAGGAGAAAAAAGAGCTGATTTTGTTTGACGTAGAGGAACTCTTGAAGAAAAGGGATTCCCACTCTGACTGTGGTAGGGTTTTGGGTTGAAGTGGGTGGGAGCCTGTGAAGAGGTAGGTGAGGGAGGACTTGGAACTGGCCTCTGTGATGGGGAAACAGTAGTAGGGAAGGGAGTGATGTCTTAAAATCCTGAGGCTCATTAGGGGCAAAACCTGACCCTGAACAGTGGGACAACTAATTGTTCTCTGTGCCTTGTAGCAATCAGTGCTAAGCTCACGTTCTTTCCTTGCTCCATGATCTAACTTTTGAGTGCATGAAACGCTAAGAAAGAAGATTCAAATTATGCATGCAAAATATGAGCACGCGAAGAGGTTATCTGCATGCAGAAAATACATGCTGGGAAGAGCTCGTCTGTACTTGTACAAACAGATGTGGGGTTTTGTCTGATCTGTGAGGATCAAGCAAATGAGCTGCAAGCAGGTAGTTGTAAATGAAAGAGAGCAAGAATTAGACATCATCCAGCCTTACACCTGAGGTCTCTTGCTGGAGCTGCAAGGGAACTCTTCTAGTTTGCGCCTGTATTGATGCTGTGGGCCATAAAGAGCAATGTTGTTTTTCTCTACTGCGTCAACGTATTAGTCTGTTTGAGATCATGTTTTATTTCCTCAGTGCTGAAGATCAAGCCCTGTCTATGAGGTGTTTTGCTTCTTGAGAGCTGTGCAGCTGTTTTGTGAGCTGGTCTGTGAAAAATACCATTATCTGGAGAGAGAAAGAGAGAGGGAGACAGCTATGTCTGGTAGTTCTGAAACTGGCACCCGATACCAATAAGGTGGAAAAAGTTTACTGCTGCAAGGGTTGTGCAAAGCTAAAGATTTGTGTAGTTTGTTTTAAGTAAACAGGAACCCCCCAGGGAAGTAGGGTGTACTTGAGTTAGCCCTAGGCATATACTCTTTACTAAGTAATTCTATAACAAAAAAAACCCGAACAACTTCCTGTAGCTTTGCAGTGATGAGCTTAACGCTTGCTCATTAGACCTCTTTCCCTTCCCCTTGTGTGTATACACATGCATTCTTTCATCTATATGCTCTTTAAAGGTGTTGTTTCCTCTTTTCCCTGAAGTTGGCTGCAGCAGTGTTTCTTTCTTTTCTGCTCCTTGGTGTGTGTATGTATGGAGGAGGGCAACTTAATAGCCTGAAACTATACAATTCACACCTGAAGAATTGTATATGACTATTCAAGTTGCACCGTGAGGAAGTCTTTGGGGAAGAAAAATTGTTCCTGCTGACTCTGCATCAGTTCCTATTACTACGTTCAGCAACTTTAGTGTCAGGTTAGCTGTTGATACTGCCCGAATGAACATCATCCTTTATTTTCCCCCAAACTCTATAAATGATGACTCACAATCACAATAAGCTCTGTGCAAAAAATATGTTTAGCTGTATTTATGGGGCTTTTTGCACAGTCTAATAATCTCTGTTACTAACTTGGACAGCTGTCAAATACACCCTCAGTCTTTCAAACTACAAAAATCCTTAAGATTTTTTGAAAAGGCTGATAAAAAATTGTCTGAGATTTTTAAGCTTTGACATTTATAAGGATTCCACAGAAGACGTGGGATGAAAAGAGACTTCCATTTTTTTCTGAGATTTTTCTTGACAAAATGATTTTTCTGACCACATTTATTTCAGCACTTGGCCAGGTAAAGTGGAGAAAATATTGCCATGTGCAGCTGTTAAAACTTTGTGCTAGATCCTTCGGGGTCTGGGCCATACAAGAAACTATAGGTGGCCCTAACAACAAAGGCTGACTGTCACAGTTCTTCAGCCTCCTGCTAAAGGAGATGGAGCAGGCACAGAGAGGGAGAAGAAAACCCTCTCCATTGCTGGGACAAAGGCAGGATTTAACCCAGCTCAGAGAAAGCAATGCCATTGGTGAAAAATAAAACTGCAGGATAGGCGTACACAACCTGATGTGTGATTATCACACCGGCTTTATTGTCCATTCCTTCAAAGACTATGTGTGTGCAGAGGAGGCCTGTAGTCTGCGGTTCTTGGATTAAAAAAGAAGTATCTGTCTGGTCTACAGGAACATGGAGAAGTGACTGCAGACAATAAGCAATAGAAATAAGCATGTAAGCAGGGGTTGCCATCTGTTCTTCAGCTGAAGGTCAGGACAGTGACAACAAACCCGTACTTTAGTTTGCCCTGGAAGTAAGGATAAATTGTATACATTCCATCTGTAGCTTAAAGGGTTTTTTTCCCTGGGAAACTTTTGCGCCATTCCTACAAGTACTTGCTTGCATGTTTCTCTCTAACGGCAGCTCATCTGTTGACATGGATTGGATGTGTTACACACTTAAGATGGAAGGATGCGTGCAGATGTGTGCAGGATTGGATTCCGTATGGGTGACAGACATTTGTAAACTTCTTGGAGGTATTTCATAGGGCAGTATAATAAATCTTATTTTAACTGTGCCGTTCTTTTTGTAATTTCAATACGTAACTGGGTTCTTGGAGAATAAAAAGGTAAGGAAATATAAGAAAGCATTTTAAACAGTTTTCATAATTTAACAAATTACCAACTATTTATGAAGCGCATATGCACCCAGAATTACCTTATTCTCTGATTATATGAACTTTTAATTAACTTAATCAATGAAATTCATATCCCAGACAATTTATCTTGGAAAGAAAGACAATCCGTCAATTTTATCTTAAAAAAACCCCAAACACCCACACCACAATTAAATGAATGCCAGTGTAACTGTGAGACCATTTTTTATGTAGAGAATCTATTCCAACTTCTGTCTAACGAGTCTGTTTCCCCCTGGATCTATCAGAGCTCAGACCTACAAAGGCCACTTCACATGACAGGGCTCCCCTTGAGGCCTGATCCCTCACCTTTCTTACAATGGCAACAGTGGGATGGCTTGGGCTGCTTAGCTATGTCCCCTTCAAAGTGTGCATCTGGGCTATGTATTTATTCTCCTTGGGTGCAGCAGTTAAGTATCAATCTGGAAAGAAAAAAAAAACTGTCTGTGCTTGTTGAAGCTTTCTGGAGTGGAGGAGCCTTTGACCTGTACACCTTGTACTGACCCTCACAGTTGACTTGGGCAGTCTCTGACACTCCTCTGAAATTCCCAGTTCTTTCTGATCACTTGCTTTTCTTCTGCCTCCAGGTCTTTTTGAATTTTGCATTTTGTGTTACGCTCTATCCTTCTCATGTTGCTGTTATTTTCTGAATGCAAATACCATTGAACTCAGTCTGGTTATCAGGAAGTAACAGGTACAAAAGTCTGAAGGATTGCCAGTTTTGATTTTAGCCTCCGTCCGCAAGTCTTTTGAAGAGTTTGGGATGCTGGGCTTTAATAGGTGCTTTAAAAAGGAAATGTCTAAAATGGGAGCTACAAGTAGGTGGCTACGCTACTTGAAAGAACATCCTGTCTCAAAGCTGCTAGAGAATCAAATGTCCTCAAATTGATAGCACAGTGACTCAACTGATCCAGATAGTCTTGCCAGTTAGAGGTGGGTGATAGAGGACCATGTGCTGCAGCAGAGATTTCCTCTAAGAGGGTTTTTTGAACTGTACGCCATGGCAAACAAGGACTTGTTCACCAAACAGGAAGGTCCAGAAGGAATTTGTGCTCCAAGCAGTACGTTGCCTTCTAGTGCCTCTACAGCTCTTCCTATACAAATCTTTTGGCAAAGCCACAAATCTAGCTGATAACTGGGAATTTACAATTAGCTGAATGCATGCTTATAATAACGATCATCCTCTTTCATACTGTTTTATGAATGAGTAATTTTATGGAATGGAATTTGATATTAGGATATGTTCTTCTAATTGACCTTTTCAGCTGTAGATCACAAAATCTGGTAGTGAGCTGTTGCTAAAATAAATACCAGCGCAGCGGAGAGGAAAGCATGCTAGTCACAAACTGGCCAGGGAGCCTGCTTTACCTTGTGCACATCTCCAAACAGATTTTACAGCTCCTTTAAGAAAGAAAGAAGCTACGTCACCCACAGCCTGGAGAAAGGGCCACAAACTCCGCAGTTCATATGGAAAGCAGTAAAGAATTTGCAATACAACTTCGATGCTAGCCGGTTTGCAGCCAACAGCTAGTCTAAGGGAAGCTTCTGGGTACCAGCAGGCCCATCGGAGACATTGCTGTGCCTGTCCAAGATTGTGGTTCTGCCTGTGACTTATACCCATGTTTGCCTGGCTCTTGACTTCCTACCAGAAATCTTTCAGGCTTCTGCTTCCCCTGCTTGCCCCATTCCCTCCAACTGGCTCCAACCTGCTCTGTTGAATAACCTCTGCTGCTGGCAAAATTAAGTGGGGACTGCATGGAGAGGGTGCCTATGTTTTCAGGGAATCTGATGGCTTTTCTGGTTCATTTTGGAAGGCATCATTTTTTTGCTTGATTCTACAGTTCAGCCTAATTTTACCCATCTTTGACAGGCAGTTTCTCCAGCTTCCAAGATTGCTCTGTAATATCAAGACTGGGTCTACAAATCACCCCCCTGTTAATTGTACGTTTCCTCTGACACAACAGCAGGCCTCATTTGTAGATGATGCATCCCATTGCCACAGTCTCTGTCAAAGCTCAGTTAGTGGTTTTGCAGTAAGGAGCGAATCTGCCGTTTCTTGCTACAATATACGTAGGTTATCTGGTGGGTCACCAGTTCACATCTTCCGCAAGGCTTTCTGGGTGCACTTAGGTGCTACAGCAAAGCTTGATACAGTGGCTTGTGCTGCCTAAGGGGGGGGTCCAGTCCTCCCTTCTCCCTTGTGTGTTTGTAGCCACAAGTTCAAACAAGTCCTGCTGCTGCTTTGACTGCACCACGGAAGGACTCACCTCACTGGTCCTGCAGAAGCTGTTCACTGCCCTTTCGGGCTGCCTGATCAGCATGTTGGCTTTGCTCACCTGAAGTGACATGAAATGTGGATCGCAGGATGAGAGGAGCGTAGTGTCCTTCAGGTCAGCTAAAGGGTATGGCTGTATCCTACACATTAGAGCAGGGATCTCAGCCTTCCCTGGTCCCCGAGTCTCTAGAGACAAACAGCAGGGAGACCTCCCTGAGCCTTATCTCGGAGATGCTTAGGAGGGAAGGCAGTGAAAGCCAGGGCCCAGCCCTTCATATGTCCCTTTTTCTGTTGCTTTGTATAACCTGCACAGCATCTTTTAGCCTGCACACCTCCTTCAAAGCATCTTTTCTTTTGATTCATTCGCAGATGATCCTGAATAAAACTGCTGTTGTTGGATCCAAGAGCAAGAAGCACAAGTGATACACCCTAAAGCCTAGATAGAGGTAAGCCCTTCAGCGCTTTGATCTTTCCTACAGAAACTTTGATCTTTCTTACAGGAATCCCTTCATTTTATCTTTAATTCTTCATTCCACCCTTTGGAATCTTTTTCACAGAATTTATTTTTACAACCTTTTCTGCATGGATTTGCTGAGAGATGGTTATTTCATTCTGACAGGAAAATAGAGTAGATAAAATTTCTTCCTTGTAGCTGCATCAGTCACAGCACTATAGTTAAGAGTCTGATGATGTTTTCATTGTACACCTCTGGTTTCAAGGACTCACATAATGTCCTGAAAAGGCTTCGCTTAAAAATAGTCATTTGGAAGAAATGTATGTATGTACTTAACTTTCTAAAACCAGTGGTGTATTTTGCAAGTCTGTGGGATGCAAAAAAAGTATCAGCTTTCCATAAGCCTTTTCATTTGTTCCTAATAACTCTAAATTTTATAAATGTTTATGCTAAAGACCCATGTACTTAGTCGTCTTGATTCAGGTGCTGAAAAACGTCATCTTGTTTAACAAATAACCTTTCTGTCTTTAGTTCAGTACTCCCTTCCCAATTGTAAGTAGCACCGCAGAGATCTCTGTCCCCAAAGGCACACCCACATTTGTTCTTTAAAATGTTTCCTTTCTTTTGACCCGTCTTTCAGCTTCATTCGACTTATTTACACTGTAACTGTTGGCAGATTAAAAATTGATGGCCATCAAAGGATTAAATCATTGTAGAAAAAAATGCACCATAATGGCATATTATTTTGTTCCGTATCATGTTGATGCCGTGTATTTTAATAAACTGTGCATTTAAATCTTGTAGAAGTGTCAATGTACTCTGAGCATGGGCTGCCTGGATGGTAAGATCTTGATGCCTCTGCTTGAGGAGGCAAGCCTACAGCGTTAGACTTGAAAGCAATTTTTTCTTTAGGCAGCATGCTACTGGGAAAACTAGTAAGGATTACTTAAGAAATGTAGTGAGAGCTCTGTGAGGGGAATTTTTGAAGTGTGAACTTAACTACTTTGGACTGGTTGTCATGTCCTACATGTGAGATGACATGTGACATTAAATGTGAAACAATGCTGCTCTTTCAACCCCTGTAGTGTTAGAAAATGGAGCAAAGCTTTTCTTCACAGCAGCTGAGCGGCAGAGCTAGTGCTGATACGGATATCGCTTCCTGCGTCAACCTTTCGTTATTACATGCAGATCTGTACTGTTTTGACTTCTAAGAGTTTTAATTGAATTCTAAGGTTGTTAAGAAATGTTATGCCAAAAAAGGATTCTTGATTTTGAAATAGTAACAGAGAAACTAAAGAAAAAAAATAAATGAAAGGTAGATTAAGAGCATTGATAATACATAATACACCAAAATTTCTGCACACTATCCTCTAACCTCCATTTCCTGGTTGGACTTGATTAATTTATGTCTGTTCTTTAGGCCAAACCTCTATTGCTAAGAAAATATTTGTATTCATTTAGAACAGTTTTGTAGCAGATCCCTTCAAATGTTTGACTTTGAAAGTATAAGCTCCATGCATATATTAAGTTGTATTCAGGTCACTGCAGTAAATACTGAGCTGTATGTTCTAAACCTGAGACCAGAGAAGTGTTTTCAAAAGAACTTTATGGCATAAATTCGATCCCTTTGTTTGCAACAGAAAAGATAAATGAAAGAGCTAATTCAGAGCCCAATTTCAAAAAAGTAAAATGGAATAAGAAAGAAAACCTAGTAGAAATTCAAGCTGTAAAAATGGGACTGCATTTAGGGAAAGGTTCATGTACGTATGCTCTTTTCAGATCCTGGTACCGTTACGTGCTAGTACTTTTTGTGAATTAAATAGTACTTCCTTCTGCGAGTGAATTTAGATTTTTAGCTCATTCAGGAAAGCAGTGATGGACTTGATGGCTGAAAATTTTTGATAGAAATAAAACCAAATCTGAATAGATTGATTTCAAAAAGTCATACCTAGAAAATGCAAGCTCAGTTTAGTTCCATACATCCCTATAAAAAACTATCATATTGCTACCAGGATGATAAATGGCCTTACAGAGTGAAAAAAATCCTCCAATTTTCTATCATAAATAAAATAACAGATTCCTTTGGTGCCCTATTTAATTGTGTTCTAATTATGACCCAACAAATGCAACTACATGTGGTGTAGGTTTTAAGATGAGATATTTATGAATCATATTCTCTCTGCAAAATTAATTTAGGCTCTTTAGCAGTTGTTGTTCCTATCTATACACAAATTCTGCAACGCCTTCTTAAATGATTTTGATCTTTAAGTCCAAGACAACTGATAAGGTGGCAGGTGTACACAAGACTTTGGTTACTCCTTTCTTGCCTTTTTGCAGTTAGGATAAAGGCTATTTGTTCCAGCACTGGTGCTCTCATCTTGCTTTTCTGTGTGGCTGTATATGCATCAACTGAAGTAACCCAAGTTCTCAGAATCCAGTGGTAATTAGCTCCGCCGTGAAAACATACCTTAAAAAATAAACAGATTAGATGGATAAATGAACCAAATAAGTAATGGATATTACAAGTTTTACGTAATGCTTAAAATCAAATTATTTGGAATTATGGAGAGTGGTAGCCCTATACCAGAGGTATTATTTTAGTATTTCTGAATTACACGCGATTGTAGGTTCTTTGAATGATGGACTTGGTCTGACAAGGTCATGTGAAATTGTCTCTGTTGTTGGTTAGTTACATGTGCCCTCTCATCAGAAAAGAGAAATAAGACGATACAGACTATATAAAAAAACATTGGCAGACAGTGGTGTCAGGAAGTTGAGCTAGAAATGTGGTGAATGATTACCTTGTTTAACTTTGATTTTGAACCTGCTCTGGATTTAGGGCTGCATTTGGGAAATCATCTGTGTTGCTCATGGGATTAAATTTTATTATTTTCAGTGTTTTGTGAGCCCTTATGGACCTCCTTTTCCTATTCTGTGATAATTCACAAAATCTGGCTGAGCGACACGTTGGTAATATATATGTGCTTCCATTTAATAGAGTCATTTAGAGCCAAGGTCGGTGGGATGTCCTTCCTTATTCTTGGTGTTATATGAGAATAAGCACTCTTCAGAATTTCACCTAAAAATATGTTTAAATTCAGTGTGTCTATATTTGCTTTCTTTGAATTGGAACCCAAATTTACAAATTGTGTATCGATGCTGGTACCAGTTAAGCCTGGCTAGGTGATGAACATCTGAGCGTTTTTTTAAACCTGCAGCAATGCTGGAAATACTGAGCTGCTTCATCCGTAAAATTAAACAGTTTTTAGCACAGGGGCAGCAGATATCTTTTTTTTTTTTTTTTTCCAAGGCAGCAAGCTTGACATTCTGTGTTAAAGCATTATTTTCAATTCCATGTTAGGCTGAGCATTAACCATAATGGTTTATGAGCACTCTTTTTCCCAGATGCATGCTATGTTGGAGACTGCAATCAGAGTTTAGAGTCAGGGCTAGAGTCCTTCCTTTGGCCTTTTTCTCAGCTGCTGTGTGTCAGAGGAATTTCAGTTCTGTTTTATCAGACTATCCTCACTAAAGAAATGATTGTGTGATTTTTTGCTAATTTTGCCCAACAAAGGTGAGGGACGGAACTTTGTCCACTGGATGCAGCGGCTGAACAAGTGCAGCCCAGAGCAGCACGCATCAGAGTCTCACAAATATTAGGTGCATGAAAAATCAGAGCAAAGAAATCTTGAAGATCAGGAAGTGGTACAAGTTGTGATTTGTGCCAGGGTTTTATCAACTGAGGTGGTTTTTTTAAAAAAAATGTGTGTATGCTTTTCGGTAATGGAATACCATGGGGCTGTAGCAACCCCTTCTGCTTTGCAAATCCAAAGCTGACGCAGATTTATTCCATTTGGAGTTCCTAGAAGTGTAGCAAAGCCATGATGTTAGTATTGTATCAAAACAGAAGGTTTATATGTGATACTAAATCTGGAATTGTCAAACTCAAATGTAGTAAGTAAATGACATCATATGAATAATTCAGTAGGCTGCCAGAGTTCATAGAATTAAAATACGTTTTATATCAACTCTTAAACTATCTTGTCAGTATGCACACCAGAGACTAAAAAATACAGTGTATCATATATAACAATCCTCGCACTTGCATGACAAATTGAAATCTTTGGCCAGATACTCTACAAATGTTTTTCTTTCAGGAAAGAATCCAATGACTATATTGTCAGCACTGAGTTTTTTACTTGGTCTTTCTCTTATATCCTGCATCAATAATTGAATCAAAACAATTGCATTATGTTTTATTATTAAAGAACTAGAAAGGAATTAAAATAAAATCAAATGTTTACCTTACATTTATTTATGAGGGGGCACACAAAAGGGATTTTATAGTCAGAATTTACAAAATTTCTTCTTTTTCAAAACATTCTTAACCATGTAATATTTTTCACCTTGAAGAAAGGATAAAAATGGTTGTATTATAAATTACTAAGTCAAAAAAGAGCTTCATTCTTTTATACCTTTAGGCAGTAGGTTTTATCCCCCTCCTAACACCAGTCTTAAATACTGTTTT
The DNA here is from genome assembly GCA_013400135.1 of Rhinoptilus africanus. Taxonomy (NCBI): domain Eukaryota; kingdom Metazoa; phylum Chordata; class Aves; order Charadriiformes; family Glareolidae; genus Rhinoptilus; species Rhinoptilus africanus. Next base: position 674,958 of record VXBO01014312.1, read on the forward strand.
AAATTCTCTTACTTTAAGATTCATATCACACGTAGTTACCAAAAAACGAGTGGGTTAAAAGACACAGAAGACCAGGACACTGCAGCAGAGCTGCCGATTTTTCAAGGTAATGTGCTTTTTTTTTTTTCCCAGAGTTCTTTATGAATTTTTGCCTCCATGCGGGATTGTGTGATACTGTACAGATGGTATGCTCAATTTTTTTTATGGCTTGATCTTTTCAGTGCTCACTAACCTCGTTAAAAGGAGCGGTTTACTGCAAGCAGTGCCCAGTATGTCTGCACAGAGGACTGGGTCTCACCTTAAAAATGGGCTGTGGTAGGGAGCGTAGCAGCTATGGGCACTGACTTTTTGAGGGGTTAAAATGGAGTGTGCTGTTATCTTTTTGAACGTGTTTGAAGAGATTTTAAAAGCCTTGTTCAAAGTCTGCAGTCTGGTGGAAGGGTTGTACTAGTTTTGGACGTTAGCGACCGGAGCACATGTTACCTCAGAGTTGCGTATCTTGTGTGTTTGTTCTAGTTTAGGAGTCAAATTCTGCTCAGAAGCTTGTATTTGAAATTTACTGTTTTCTTAAGAGATGATAATTGAGGGCTTTAATTAAGTTCAAAGGTTGCTGTGATAAGTGGGTGCCTATTCTAGTCATAAAGGAGTGACGCTTTCTGAAGAAGCTGCTCTTGTAATCTGGCAATACAGATTCTCCTGCTCCTGCTGGGAGCTGACGTGTTTGACAGCCTGCATCTCTGGTGCATCTTTGACTCTCTTTTCTCTCTTACTGCCCTTATGAGTGTTACGGTTCAGAGTCCCTGACCAGAGCTTGACATATCCACTTTGGGGGAGAGAAGGGGTGTCTGACACTGCGGGGAAGGAATGTAATGCTGGTACAGGAAAAGTAGTGCAGACCACGGTTGCTTGCTGTAGCAATGGTGCATAAAACCACAATCTGGCCAGAAGTCCCACAGCCCCATTGGTCTGAACTACCCAGCTCCATGCAATAAAAGCCACAGGGTAGAAAAGAGAAAGTACTAAGGGACACAAAAAGGAACAGCATAGCGTTTGCAAAGAGACTACGCTCTGCTGAAATAAGTGACTTGCAGGAGCATTGACTAGGTAGCAATCACCAAAATGACACTTTGATTCCAAAAGTTGGATTCTGCCTCTTGCTCATCGTAACTGGTAGCTCAGTTTGTGGCTATCCTCATTGATTTTAGTGAGCCTATTTGCAGCAGAAGCCAAAAAAAAAAATGTAGTCTTGCATCCTTTCTGTCTCTGCATGATGGCTGTTCTGCGTCCCCTGGAGACATCCATGGTTCTTCCTCCTCTAACACATAGCCCAGGGCCAGCTAGGACAGTGTCCTGCGGAAAGCAGGCTGTACCCTTAAGGAGCTGTGGCAAGCACCTCCCCTTGCCTGGGGTGGGAAGGGCAGTGGATTAGAAGGTAAATAGTGATGTTTTGCTTCAGTTCCCTGTTTGTTCACAGGTTGGAATAATATTGCATTGTCCTTTCCCTGGGGTTCTGCAGCAAATAAATAGCTGAGGCCAAAGCCCTTAAACCCCGTGTGTTTTGGAAAGGCGCCACAAGAGTGCAAAGAAGGTGAATCAAAATTTCATGCACGCACCAAAGAAAAGTTAAAAGAAAAATGAAGGCAATTTTTTATTATGATTAAAAATAAAAAAGCAAACATGACTTTAAGCATCCTTGATATCAACCAAAAATAGCACTTGCTATAGAACACACCAGCAGGTGGTTTTTTTTCTTTTTCCTCAAGTAAGTGGGTTGAGCCAAATTGTGCTCTTGGCAGAGGGGACAATGAACCACTGAAGATGAAAGCATTGGAATCAAATACCATTGTACTCTGCTGTTGAGGCTATTATTTGAGTCAAGCGCATGAAATGAACTTCTGTCTTCCATGCATGCAAACAGCAGATTGGATGTTAATTGGAAAGTACTGGAGTAGTGGGGAAACCTGGTTGGAATTGTGCTTTCGGTATCTTCGTCTGTTTACTTTCTGAACAAGCCCTGGTAATTTTACAGACTATTGGGTTGCTGGACAGATAAGATATTTTAACAGTGTGCTATAATTCTGTACTTAAAGGTTTTTCTTCCAGAGTGCATGAGGTTGGAGAAAAGGAGAAACACTTCACCAGTGTTTTCTCTTTTTTTTCCCCCTTAAGTTGATTTAAAATTTACCCTTTCTAGACAAGTCAAATCTTCAATGGATACGAAATGGCAAAGTTCCATTGAAGCCAGGGTATTCTACCCTTTTATAGCAGCTGAGGATTTCTTACAAGAAACCTCCAGTGAATAAACATAGGGGAACTAGCCCACTGGCTTAACACTGAAGTGGAAATCTTAACATCAAACCTGTTTTTGAAAGACTCTGAAGGTTGTAAAGAAAATGTTCTTTAGATGATGGAATGTGGTCTCCCATCACAGACAAGATGGGCTGAAGGAAGGCCAAGCAGAATTGTTGGAACAAAGAAAACTGCTTAGCTCAGGATGAAAGGCTTGTCCCGTGAGCTGCTGGGTACCTTTGCCTTTCGGGAGGAGTAAATGAAAGCTGCATTTGGGTCTTCTGAGCCTGGAAAAATGGTTCCTGTGTGTGTCTATCCTTTCCTGTATCATTAAAGCAATCTTTTGTAAAATAGAATGAAGCAGAAACATAAGGGCGTATTTTTTGTTAGCTGAGAATCTGGCCTGGCATTATCTAATGAATTCCTGGAAAGTGTTGATGGGATTTCGGCTACAATAGCACTAGCAGAGCTGATGAATAGAGTCCAGTGAAAGAGAAATCAAATGGGCTGAAAAGCATAACCATTCATAGCGTTTTACTCATTTTTCAGGGGTTAGAAATGAGACCTTTATTAGGGATTTAAGAGGAACAAATTTTTCTTGTCCCTTCAACTGATGAGGCCTGGAATTTTTAGAAGTAATATGCCATATGCTTGGAAGGAAGAATAGCCCATGTAGCACAGCTTCTGGACTGTCAAAAAATGGTGTTGCTGCTGAATTGGGGAGGTTTTTGACTCTCTGTGTAGTGTGGTCAGCAGTTCCTGTAGTGAGTCTTGCATAAGGGGAAACGTTTTCTGGCAGAAACATCTAGGAAGTTCTTTGTGATTCTGGCAAAGATCGAGGAGATGATAATACAAAAATGATAAATAAGGAAAGATTTTCAAGAAGTGGTTACAATGGGTTCACAAATAGGGCTTGCATGCAACTTGTACTGCCATTATAGTAAGCAAAACTTCTTCATATGCAGTTAGACAAAACTTCGGGAGTTGGTGAAGTTGCATTCTTTTACGGTGGCAAAGCCCATACGTTCACAATTTCACATTTGAATGCAGAAAGGTAAGAGTCTGCATTATGAAAAATGCACACCTGAAACCATGACAAACAGAAGAATCCCACCACAGTCTCTCTGTTTCCAATTTTGTTGAACTGTGGAGTCTCTCATTTTGACTATATGGTCACTGTTGAGCAGTGTTTTACACTTCAAAGCAGAGATACACCATCTCTGTTCTAAGTAGGTCTGTTCTGTGACTGCACCTTCCAGGCCAAGCGTTACAGGTTTCATCAAGTGTATAATGCAAGTTTTGTTTTCCAGGCAACAGTGGTAGTAAATCCCACAGTAAACTGCACAGAATGATAGTACAAAACGCACCAGAAAACATAACAGTGGAGTCACGATTGCATCAGAATTCTGTGTTGGGGCCTTAAAATACCAGCAAAGTCTTCCTGGAGATAGGGATTTCACAGGAATTGCAATGAGGCATTTCAGCCTAGCGTTCATTGCCAAGGTTCCCTTGGGACGTTCAAGAATGACACCGTGACAGGTTGCTGCCTATCACTTCTTAAATCGGAATCATTATTTCCATGGCAACGGCAAGTGTATAATGTACCCGAGACCTCAGGGCCCTTTGGCATATCTGACGGTTATATAATATTGTGTCTAGTCACTAACTAAATTTCACTTAGCAGATAAAAAGCAAGAGGTAATTTATAGCCCCAGTTTTTGATTCTTTGATAAACGAATGACCTTTCCAAGCTGTGGTTATGTAGTGACTCAGTAAGTATCTGGATGGTGGGATGTACCACGCTCCTTTGAAGTTTACAGTAAGCACTAGTGAAATAGGCGCATTTGTTCTGGTTACCCTTTGCTCTGCTCTTATGGTGACAGGGTGCCTTGTGAGGCAAACCCCTTATGGGTGAGGCAGGAGGAACTTCCCTGGGAAGTTAAGTAGGTTTTCTTCCCCATAACTGGCTACTTTTGTCTTTGCAGAGATTTCTTTCTATGGGCTTTACCTGTTCCATAAAACCGTCTGACACATTAGACTTTTCATAGAATATCTGTGTGCTTCTGCATTTTGTGATTTCTGCCAGGATTGTTCTGAATGACAGTCATTCTGCTTTGCCAAAGTCAGATGAGAAACTTAGGCTCATCTTACTGATAGCTTCCACCTGGAAGGGGTGGTTTCAGTTAGCATTTAAGATAGAAGAACAGTTCGATTTTCTTTTTACTTCTAAGGTACAAAAAAATTGATTTTTTTTCCTTTGGTTTCATATTAGCAAAGTAAATTGCCTTCCCGGTTTCTCAGCTTAACTTACTGTGTTATACTTAAACTGGAGAGCTAAGAGATGGGGAAACAAAATCTGTAGAGATTTCTGTGGTTCCATAAATCACAAGAGTGAAACTGGTGTGTTTGAATGAAATCCAAGCAAGCAACAGCTTTCTGGTAATGTGTAATGTGATTACCTGCAAGCTCGCAGTTTAATTTTATTTCTCCTAAGCATTCATCTGGGCAGGCGACAGTTTTGAATTAGTATCTGTGGAGCAGTTCTGGATTTTCTGGTGCTGAAATCATTTTTCCTTCCCACCACAAGTTCACTGAAATGTAGCTATAATTGCAGCTTATCTGCCCTCGAGGCAGAATTGGATAGGAACATACAATAAAACCTGTGGTCCGCTTGTCCTTTTGCTTAGTCTCTCAAACTGGTCTGTATTGGATTTTTCAGACAGCTGAAAGCTCATCCTCACATCCCTCAGCTGTGAGGGAATGGGCTAGACAGGGAGTGGCACTTGAGGGCTTTTAGATGTACCTAAGTTATGAAGTATTAAAGTATGTTATTTTTCGTATCTTTCGCTTTCCTTTTTGCCTTTCATCTATGAGTGGCCCTCATTTCACTAAATGATGATATCTGTGTCTGAGCACAATAAACCCATTGCTTTAAAGGAGGGGAAAGCTGCAGTTAACAAAGAACAACTTTCGTTTTCTAGCATAAAACAATAATTTACAATTTATAGAAAGCTGACAGTATTTGCAGCTCTAATCTCCATGTGGCAGTATTTCAGTTCTAAATTAAATGCAATTCAAAATGCCACAATAGAAAGCAACTTCCAGGTGTTGCAAATGCTGTATTTTACAGATGTCCACTGTGCCCATTGTAGAGATTTGATACTGCTTTGGCAAAAGTCAACAAGTGCATTTGCGTATAGTCCTAAAAATCTCTTTCTGTGTGTGAGAGGAGTACGCAATCTTGAAGGAGATACTACAACATCGTTCATTAGTATTGCGTTAACTTTAGTTGTGGTGGAGAGGGAATAAACAAGCATTAAGACACTGGTTTCGTCTCTATGAAGTTCTGTTCTTTCCTGTGCTTTTATTTTATGTATGTAGGGAAAAAACATCAGAAATATATTCTAAAAATCTCCAGTACAGACAGGTCTGTGACACCATTCAAACACGTTATCACATGGCTGGTTTAGATTTCTCGAGCTCAGGCAAAATAAGAGTTCATTCAAGCAGGACACAGGCCCCTTCTATCAGTCATTAGGGCAGCTGGCTAGAAATTTGTGGTAACATTCATTAAATGTAGGTCTTTGCAGCAGTATTTAGGTTGCATGTCCAAAAATCACTATTGTAGTGCACTTTAAATATCCACGCATGTCTATGAAATGGCTAATAAGACATTTCAAAGAATTTGAAATTTGACCAAACAGTGGTGGTTTGAGCTAACGCTGCTCTCTGGCTGCTGCTGGGTGATGAGCAACAGTGTTTTGCCTTTGGTGTTCTGAGAGGGTAGGGAAAAAATCTGTAGAAAGCAGGTGTGTGCACTGAAGTGCTCAGGAGCACCCAAAAAGCACAGGTAAGAAGCTTCTCATCTTTCCTACAGGGAACTGGACTGTGCCTGCCAAAAGTATTTCAAAGAACCCTGGCACTGTAAGGTTCTGCATCCGTCCTGTTCTCACAGCTACTGAGGAATGATAAACAGTAAGCTGGCAGGTAGTGGGTGGGTTTGTTTTGTTTGGTTTTTTTTAATATACCATTCGATACCAGTACCTTTTTACTTTTTTCCCCTGAGGAGGTGTCTAGGGTTACATCTACAGTGCCTCGGCTCTCTTTTGTACCTGTTTGTATCCTTCCAGGGACTGAGAACCGCTCACTGTAAAATCCATTTGACACTTGGATATCAAGTCAGGATTTCATGAAGGGTCACCAGTACAAAGTGCAAATGCAGGAATATTTCATTTGTTACTGTTAAAATCTCGCTAGATAGATTTTTATGACTTCTGATGTTGAAGGACAAGCTAGATCTCACATAGGTCCTTTTTTGGATTTCAAATCTATTCTATTTATTATCCTTATGGTATTATCTAGAACTTCTGAGATTCCTGAGCCACAAAATCTTGTGTTGTTCTCTGTGTCTGTATTCAGTTCTAGTTTTTGCAGCTGTGAATACAGCAAAGTACGAACCTGACAATTTGTGTTGCAGTATCACTGTAACTACTGCATTTGTAGGTATTTGATTCTGCATTTTTGATCTATTTCGTACCTGAACTAGACTTCCAGGAGGCTTCTGGTACCTGGCATTTTTCAGTCTCTCTATGCTGTGATTTAAATGGGAGCAGAATTAGATCAACAAGTGCCTTTTGAGAGTACAGAGTCAAACCAATGCTGAGCAGTCTGAGGTACCTCCTTGAATGTGTTCTGGAAGCAATTGAGCACTTGTACTTTCCTGCCCGAGGAAACGACATCACCTGCAGAGCAGAGAGGTCTGCACAGAGCATCTGTTCTTCTAGCAGTTCATTTGCGTTGATCATGTAGTCTTGGCAACGTTCCTCAAACTTGCTCGTATGTATTTGTGAAAGTTCCTAAGATATTAAAGATACCAGTCAATCATCACAAGTGGTTTAAGAGTATGTGCTAAGCAGTTTCTGCACTGTAACAGTCCATTAAAATGGCTTTTCCTGTAGCATCTTGAAGTTTATAAAACATTCAGTACTGGTAAGGTTCCTGCATTCTTTCTACAGTAGGAGTTACCAGGGATGATAGCGTGAGGAGCGCTCATGGCTGTAGGTATGTCACTGCGATACCTGTTGACCAGATATGTTTTCTGTGTAAATGACAGCTACTTATGGTTAACTGCCTGTATTCACTTGATAACTAAGAGGATTTATGATGTCTGTCAGAGGTAGTGATGTGGTATCAAGAACACAGATCACAGAATGTTGCTGTCAGAATCCTTTTCGGACTGAAGATGACTTTCCCATTTCCATAATACACACTGTTACTCTTCTCCATACGGTGTTCCTCCTGTTAGTGTCACTGGCTCCCCAACGCAGATTAATGGAGCGCACTAGCCTTTCTGGTCTCGTAAATCGAAACCTGACCCCTCCATATTTCTTGTGCATGGTACGTTGTCTTTAACATTAGCACCATTAACATCAAGAAGCAGCCACTCCTCATCTCTGCTTTGAGTGCCTGCGTGTCCTGCTGAAATAGCCATTCGTTACTTTGAGAAAGGGCCGCGGGATGCTTTCTGCATAGTTTGTAAGGCCTCTAGGGAACCAACACGTAACTGGCTGGTTAAATAGCAGATAGATTTCATTACATAATTACCTTGCTGTTTTTGTGAACAGAGTGATTTTTTTAAATTAAAATTTACATTCCATAACTTACCATTTTGACTCAATTGCTCCTTATCCTCTGTGGACATTCTGAGTGCAGATAATTTTAATTAAAAAAAGCCAACAGATGCCTAACATGAAAAATATGAAGGAATGATATTGTATTCCTTTTAAAACATAATAATTGCTGCGCTGATATTTTGTACTATACTAATAGTTCATGCGAGACTGTTTTAAAATACTCCTTACAGTGAAAAAGATTTTTGAAGAGAGAAAAATTAGCAGCTGCTTCTAAAGTCTGATACACAAATTCTATTGACTTCAAGGGCTTTGGATCAGACCCACACGAATAAATTCAGCAAAGACTGTGAAGTGCATGATTAACCTTCAGAATGTGCTCAAATCACTCTCCTCAACAAAGCACGTAAGCACTTGCTTAAATTTGAGTATTTGATTAGCTGTCTGAAGTATTCACAGAAGAAAGACCAAAGCACTACCACCTTTAGCTCACGTTATCTACCTAATGCTGTCTCCTTGTGTGCATCCACATGTGAATCTGTTCTGTGCAAAATGCCAAAACATCAATTTTTACTTTCAGTCCTCTCTGGACTTCTAATGCAGTCACGATTTCAAAGAGCAGGGGATCATCACAGTTAATACATTTTAATGGAAGCTATTAATTTTGCAGTTGATTTCTAACTAATTTTTGTTTGTAACAAAAAAAAAATTAAAAAATGAAAAATCAGCTTGAGTGACAATATTGATATTGAATTTAAGAAGTTAATTTTATCAGATCTCTAAATTTTATTAAAAAGCAAATCCACATCACAAAGTCAAAATAAATTTATTTCTCTGGGAAATTTATACTCATTGAAACATTTTTCATATGGAGAAGTGCTTTACAGGGAAATGACTACTTGACTCGAATGCTGATATATCGCAAAACTGTTTTGAAATGAGAGCAGGCAATCAATGTTATTCTGATTCACTGTATTAAAATCAGAACAAAGCAATTACATTTAGTTTTGCTTGTGACATTTGGGCATTCGCTTTGTAGAGCTTTAAACGTTTCTACTTAGGAAATGTTTACAGTAATAAGAAGGCAAATATAATTAAGTGGTTTTTCCCCTTGCTTTTTTAAAGGATCGGAAGTCATTTAGAGTTCTGGAAATGTTTCTGTGACAGTAAATGCATAAAAGAATGACAGTTTATGCCCGAAGAGACCTCCCAGATCACAGAGACACAATGTGAACTAAGCTGCCAGTAGTGAGGAGCTCTAACCCAATGCAGAATACATCTGATTTCCCAACCCGTAATTTACGTTCTAGCGTGTTCATCAAGGCAGCACTTTTGCCAATAATATTTGAGATGGGTTCAGGCACTGACCTGCAGGTTGATGTGGAGCAGTATAGTTTCATCTTTGTGGGTTTTTTAGTGAACAAACAGGAGGGAAAAGCCTGCAGGTGGATGTGGACTTGTTAAAGAAGAAAAAGTCACTTGCCTCCTAACTCTTCCATCTCCTTGTAATGTCTGCGCTTACATCCATGCGTGCTGCCTCTGCGTGATGCTCCCCGCTGTCCTACAGCAAAGCTCTAACTTTCATGAGTGAAAGCAGAGCATGTGTACTCTTTTGCTGGAGGAGAAGGCAGCCAAGCAGCAGTACATTTGTTCACCGTAGGTATCCTCTCCAGTGCTTTATTTGCATTTGCCTGCTCTAGACAGAATTTGCATCTGCTCCAGAGGCACCATGCTGTGTTTAAAGTATTCAACAGACAGATGTTTGTAATAATTAGCAGATTTTGACTGCTATCCGTTAGGCACACAGCAGGCGAGGTATCTAACACTGATGTTCAATAACCCACTAAGCTTGCTCTAATGGCCCCTGCTGAGGAAACTTATACAGTCTGTTATCAGGTAAGGCAGGGCAGCAGCCCTGCAGCCGTTATTTACTGCCAGCAATCACACAGAAGACTCTGTCCCTTGATTAGGAAGAACCAGTCTCTGCCTTGTCCTGAGCTGTCCTTTCCCTGGTCCCTGTGAACCAGCCTCTCTTCTTGTCACTGATATCAGTGCGTGCAAAGGCTGTTACGGAAGTTGCACCTGAGTGAGTTTGGGTGGAAAAGCTGCTCCCGAGTGTTGGCACCGGGAGTCCCTGAGCTGTACTGAAGGCAGTGATGTGCTCGTCCTTCTGGAGAGGGGCATGCCTGGCCATGAGGCTGGCTGCTGGGCCCGTACCTTTTCTGTTGTCAGGGATTGCTGTGAAACTAGGACCAAGTAACATGAAGGGCATATTGACTTGATTGCTGGCAGCATTTTAAGTCATTTGATGTATTTTGCAGCATGTCTTTTAATATTCTTGTGCTATTCAGGGATGTGAAAGATTAGGCAATCAGGCCTTTATACTCTAACAGAAGCAGTTACAAAAATCACAGGTACCAAATTTGTTCTTCCTCTGACTTAACCTTCTTTTTCACTCTCAACTTGTCGTATTGGCATGGAAACCACACTTTTACTTTTGTTGCCTGCCTCTCTCTTCCCTCCTGCCCTTATTAATCACCTCCTAGCTGTCCAGACTGATGTTCCAGGTAAGTATGGCAAACAGAATGACTTGTTGCAACCTCAGCCACACAGAACCCCAAGTTTTCCTTTGTATTCTGAAAGATAAAATTCACTCCCCTTGTTTCAATGCAAATTCATTGCAGTATGACAATATAAATTGAGTTTCTCCATCTCAGTAAATGAAAAAGCAGCAGTTTTGGGCCATTTGAAATGGACGTAACTTGGTCCCGCTAGTCAAGATGCTGGGTTGTACAGAATGAGTCACTGGTGTACTGATACTCACCAAAAAAGGGCTTGTCTGGTACCGAGTGGAAGGCTTCAGCCATGCAGTTTCAGTGGGGTATCATCTTTGATAGATAACATACATAATATTAATGTTTTGATAAAAGGCATGAGGAGCTGTAATTGTCTCTCAGCAACTTCTGCTCCCCCCTCTCTTGTAGAAAATCAAGATTAAAGAATTATGTGTTAATTCAGTTTGACTGTCCAGCTGTAGTTCTACCAGAGGGGAAGTCATTCAGGACCAACAGCTTGTACAGTACAATAGTCCTGAAAGTTTTGTACAGATCCATAGATATTTCTACAGCTTGTCTGTATTTGGAAGCAAAAATGATTCGCATTAAGAATTTATCAGCTAGTAAACTATATATTGCTAGGTTGAAAGGCTGTTACGTTAGTCCAGGGTCTTAATGTTTCAGATGCTCCAAAATACTGGTGTCTACCTTAGCAGATATTAAGAGAACAACCACTACACTTATATCTGGCCAGAGGAGCGTCTGGATTCCTAATATCCAGAGGTTTTGAGGTCCACTCTATTGTAACCTGCTAGTGCAGAATTATAATTTCTGTGCTTTTAATTGCATGGAAATTGTTACAGAGATCCCTAAGGCTCTTTATCAAGGATGCAGACTGACAAATGAGTATCCTTTGGTGCAGAAACTCTTGTGAACCCTTTCATCTCTTGGACCTGAAATTAAATAAAAGTCTGAAAAACTGCTGATATCGCTACATTAATTTCAACTGTTTATCTATGAGACCAGCCTGGAGGAGAAAGGAGGGAAAAATGACTTTGTAAAAAGTTTGACAAAACAGATTTAAATATGGCTTCTTGTTTGGTTGTGTGGTTGGGTTTTTTCCTGGAAGATTTTTTTTCTGATGCCTTTAATTACATCTCCGTGGGTTCATTTCCTTGGCAAGCTTTGAAAGAGAAAGAGTGAGGAGAGCTTTCATGCCAAGATGGTTTCTCCAAGTTCTTACTAATCCATACTTCATAGTAGCTTTATCAGTAATTGGTTTGGGTATGTTGGCAGTGCTTGATAGCTTTCAGCTGGGTTTGTACAGTCAAACACATTTTCATAATCTACAGAATATTGTTCTCTTAGATCTTCTTTGTTCTTCTTTTCCAAAATAACTTTTTTTTTTTCCCAAACAGTGCAATGTCTGATGTTTGCTGTTCCATTATAATAACATTTATGGTGTAACTTAGGTAATGTTTAGGAGAGTAAACCCCATACATGTACTGTGCTACTTACTGATTGCAGAAGACTCAGCTCAGTAGTTCTGGGACAAAATAGAACCTAATTAAGAAAGGGAAAGTCATCATGAAGAAGGTCTGTGTTTATGAACATTATCCTTATAAACGGACATTTGATTAATATATTTCTGGATCCAAAACCCAGTGTAATGTCAATGAATCATGTCATCAGATATATTTCATCCTCACTGCTGGTAAGGTGTTTAGCCAGCAGGTCTAAAAAGAGCTGTGGCACACACCAGTAATTGAATTTTTGGTAATTTCAGTCAGTGTCAGTCTCTTTCAATACTCTGAAAATGCTGCAGCTCAGCAGGAGGAAGTGGTAAAATGCTGTTTGTCTCTGCTGAACTTGATGATTTGATGATCTGGGAGTGGACGTATTTTTCTATTGCAGATTGGGCTGTGACCATGAAAATTATTTTGGATGGAGCCAATAGAACCATAGAATCGTTTAGGTTGGAAAAGACCTTTAAGATCATGAAGTCCAACCATTAACCCAGCACTGTCCCTCAGCACCACATCTACATGTCTTTTGAATACCTCCAGGGATGGTAACTCAGCCGCTTCCCTGGACAGCCTGTTCCAATGCTTAATAACCCTTTCAGTGAGAAATTTTTACTATTATCCAATCTAAACCTCCCTTGGCACAACTTGAGGACATTTCCTCTTGTTCTATCACCTGTTCCTTGGGAGAAGAGTCTGATTCCCCGGTCACTACAGCCTCCTCCCAGGGAGTTGTAGAGAGCAATAAAGTCTCCCCTCAGCCTCCTCTTCTCCAGGCTGAACAGTCCCAGTTCCCTCAGCCGTTCCTCGTAAGGATTGGCCTCTTAGACCCCTCACCAGCTTCATAGCCCTTCTCTGGACACACTCCAGCACCTCAATGTCTTTTTTTGTAGTGAGGGGCCCGAAACTGGGCACAGTATTCAAGATGTGGCCTCACCAGTGCTGAGTAGAGGGGGATGATCACTTCCCTAGTCCTCCTGGCCACACTGTTCCTGATCCAGGCCAGGATGCTGTTGGTCTTCTTGCCCCCCTGGGCACACTGCTGGCTCATATCCAGCCGGCTGTCCACCAACACCCCTAGGGCCTTTTCTGCCGGGCAGCTCTCTGACCACTCCGCCCCAAGCCTGTAGCGCTGCCTGGGGTTGTTGTGACCCAGGTGCAGGACCCGGCACTTGGCCTTGTTGAACCTCATACCATTGGCCTCGGCCCATCGGTCCAGCCTGTCCAGATCCCTCTGCAGAACCTTCCTACCCTCAATGCAAAGATGAGGGTAGATTTGGAATTTCAAAATCCAGGAAAGGTAAAACTGAAGGAAGCCACTAATCTTCATGTATGTAAAGATTCTGAATGCAAAAGATAAATAAACTGCCCTGCATATTGACTGCGCTAGGGATACAATGTCCTAGGCTTAGAGCAGGGGAGAGCTAGGACAAAGCATTGAGCAGGAGAGTTGTGTGCTGAAATAGATTGCACAGGAAAGCAATGGAGTCTTCAGTCAATGGAGAGTTGTAAGAACAGGTTGGACATGAGGTTTTACATCCTCTTTCTGCTGACAGAAAGAGCAGATTACAGGTTCTGGTGGCAGTAATACAAGTACCGTGCTGTGTGCTGGTTTTCTGAGGTTTCTTAAGTCCCTTGAGCTTCTGTCTATAAAGCCATATTTTCAGACTTTCTTTGGGATTAAAATATTGCAAAAGGTATGTTGGTGAGAGGCAGCGGCTCTGTTTCTGAGGAGCTGTGAATCTGTGCAGGGCAATGTGGCTGTGAGGTCCCCTGGGTGGTGTACACCCACCACTGCACAGCCGTTCCCTGGCAGTGGTGTTCCCCAGATGAAGCTCCTCTGCAACTCTGCCCCTGCTGTGCTGGTAGTGCTACCAGGGCGTGTTGGATGGGTCATTGCCACCAAGGACTCTAGTGCGGGGTGCAGTGCTAAGCACCGTGTTCCATGTCCCCAGGTCTCTTGGGCTGTGCCACAAACGTGATGGGGTGGTGACCGTAGCACGTTGATGAAGCCTGGGCTGGGCCAGGAGGCAGAGATCACTGTGAAATGGACTAAGCTTCACAGAGAACCAGCAGCCACCATTTCTGGTTGCCCCTTTTGGATACCAGAGCCCTCAGATCCTCTCAAAGATAATCAGAGGCTAGAGGTGCATCAGTGAGAAATTTGGAAGTATGGGAAGGCCTGGCTCTGAGCTGCTCCCTGCCATTAGATCAGGCTATGGATGTTGGCTCACATTGGAGCTGTACCCCCAAGCTGTCAATTACGCAAAAGAAGAGAAACATACACACCCTGAAAAAAAATACCTTCAGCTGTCTGAGTTCTACAGAACAAAGCCTCTTTTTCTTCCTAGTTTTGTCATTCCTCTTTAAATTTCACCATTACTATGAATAATGTAAATGAGCATTTGCCACCTGGGGTAAGGCTAACTAAAATGTTAAATGTGACTTTAAACGGCCTGTCTACTGCTACTTCATCATGTTACATATTACAGCCATCGCTTGTTTAACTGGAAGGCTGCTTCCTGCTGCTTCCCAGCCATCGGACGCAGACAGAGCTGTATGTGCCGGGGATGTGAGCTGCATGCCGCGGTTAGCAGTGATTAATGGATGTAGTTATAAATAAGTGCGTACATGTGTATAGTCATCTTTGAAGAAGATTATAAAGTGTAATGTCAAAGTGAAAAATCTAACACTGGGGTGTCTCTGAAGAGGTAGCGACCCCCATTGGATCCTTTCACTGTCGCTCCTTCGTACCGTCAGCTTCTGCTGCTTTGCTGCGATCGTAGCTGCTAATGCGTTTATAGGAAAACGGTGCTCAGTGGGAGAGGCTCTAAAATGGTGCTTAGTGTTTATGTGGAGAAAAAGATTCATGCCTCTTCAAAGGGAGTCGTGAAAATGTGTTTGTCAATATGCATGAAGTAAATGAAGAAGCAGATATGTTTAATAGGTTGCTTGTAGAATGAGAATACGGTTCCCCACTGAGACAAGCTTTATCAAAGCTTCTCTGTGTGTGTGACTGGTTTTTTCTGCTGCCACGTGTGCAGTGCAGTGATACTCCTACCCCCGCAGCCTCTGAGTGCAAGCACAGGGTGCTGGAGGGGACTAACTGCAGGGAGGTGTTGCCATTACGGCGACTTTGCATGATCCCCTGAGTCTTCTGTCCTGTTCCTGCCGTCCCTCCTCCATTCCCCATCTCACTTTGAAGCCACATGCACACAAAAATCAATTCACAGTCGTGCATGGCAGGCAAGAGACAATTGGCATGAACAAGAGAGAGTCCAACTGGATATAGGGAGGAATTTTTCCCCCACAAGGACGGTCAGGCATTGGCACCTGTTGTCTCATTTTGGTGGACCATTTTTGGAGGTTCTCAAGCCCAGTCTGGGTAAAGCACTGAGAAACCTCACCTGATCTCATTGCGGACCCTGCTTTGAATCAGGAGGTTATTCCAGCCTGGATTAGCGCATGGCTCAAACCCCTGCCTGCCTCAGAGACTGCAGGGACTCTCAAGAGGGGTTGGGCAGGAGGTTTCTGTTGCACGAAAGGACTAGGCAGGATCATTCTGGTCACAGGTGTTGACTGTAGGGTATGAAACCAAAGGTAATCAGCAAAAGAAGTGCAAGAGAGCATAGGATGGAGAATCCCCTTGGAAGGATACTGCACATTTAGTTTCTCCACTGAGAACTATGTTAACAGCTTGAGGGACCCATCCCTTGTCCATCAGCCTTGTTTTTTCATAAAAGCTGACCAAATCTTCCTGTTTCTGTGTGTGTGTGGAGCAAACCCTGCTGTAACGTGCAGAGGAAGCACAGGCTCACTACGGGAACAACTGCTACAATGTGCTCCCTGCCCCTCTGTAAATCTGCCTGGCCCATTTGTGGCATGAAACCACCACAGAATGGGGTGTTCCAGGAATGGGGGAAGGACTGCCAAGACAGGTCTCCCACCTTCACCCAGCCTGTAAAATTAATGAGGTGCTCAGAGGAGAGAGTTGATCTGTACGCTGAAGAGCATGGTCAGTGCAGTGGGACCAAGAGGAATCCCTGTCACGGATCAGGGGCTTGCAGGACGCTGGCACCGAGGGAAGCAAGCGTGGCTGTGCAGGCTTCTTGCCCGCTCTGCTGTTGGAGTGGGGTTTTCCTCCTCTGCTGCACATACCCTTCTGGGGGCAGATGCCGTTCTCCTTCGCTATGCAATAAGCTGGAGGCTTTTAAGAGAGCCTGGGTGACTCAGGTACCCCACATAATTGAATTGGGTTTCTTTGGTCTTCTTGAAAATTCCCTGTTGCTCAAGTCTCCGTTTAATACAATTGCTTAGCTGACATGTACTTGAATTCCTGGCAGTAGAACAGCATGCAGAGAGTAATGCGGTACACAAGACACACTACGCCCAGGTGACTTTGGCTGCTGAGACGCCTGTCCTTCTTTTGTTTAGAAAGGACTTCATGGGCAAAAGGAAAGGAGGAGCAGTGCTCAGGATGGAAATTACCCTCCCTGTTAGAGAATCATCAGGACCTCAAAAGAAATTATCATGAATGCCAGTAAATCAATATCTTAACAGAGGGAGCAAAAGATGGACTACTAGTTAATGGCTGCTACAGCCCACCCACTGGCATTAGAAAACAAATTGGCCAGTTTCTCAAGCAGCCATCTGTCGTTTCGGTGGTGAAAAAGGCTGTGTGCTCCTAGCAGACTTCAGTCTGAGCGGTGCTTGTGCTGCTGGTGCTAAGGCACTTTTGCCGCTTCTGACTATTCTGACAGAATGAAAATCAGAAAGTCTGGCATCCAGTGGGGAGACACTTGTAAAAAAAAGGTGATTGCAAAACAGGTATTTTCACTGTAAGTAACTGTGATTGGATCGCACCTCTTTCCTGCGAGTCCAAAACCAGAGGATATTCCCTGGATGGTTTAACATTTCCTGGTTCATGGCATTACAGATAATTTTGAGGCACAGTGGTCAGGAGCTGAAAGCAAAATTACAGAGCACTATAAGGGGTATGGAACTGTTTTAGCTACTCTTACAAGGTCGCCAAAATGTCACAGTCAAAACTGCCACTGGGAAAGCAGGAGCCTGATTTAGGGGGAGTGTAAAGCAATGTCGTGGTTTTGTCCAAATTGGCCAATGGCCGGCGACAGATGCTCCCCCCCTCCAGCCTCTCGTGCACAGGGAGGGGGAGAGACAAAGAGATTTACGAGTTTAGAAGAAACTAATGAAATATTAATAATAAAATAAAAAGGAAAATAATGAAATAAATACAGTATATACAAAACGATATTAAGTTCCTAGGATGATGTCACCGGCAGGTGCTGGGGAAGTCCCAGGCTGGACTCAGCAACGGGTGGGAAGCAAGTTCCAGAGTTGGAGTCAGGAACACACGGATCAGGATCAAACGCAGATGAACAGACAGGGTCCTCCTTGGATGTCAGCCTTTGAAGAAAGAGAGACTTGACCTTTTGATCCCTCAGCTTTTATACTGAGCATGGGGCAGGTGGGATGGAATACCCCTGTTGGGCAATTTTTTGGTCATCTGTCCTGTCCGCTCCTCCCCGCAGGTGGGACCCCTCTGCGCTTTTCCGCTTCCCACCCTTTAACGGGGCAAATAACAAAATGAGCTGACCTTGGTTGTTACAGCAATAAGTATAAGCAAGAGCCTCTGTGCATACCCTTCCTTGGCACAAACTGTCTTATCACTCTGAACAAACCGCTTTAGACACAACGTGCTGTTTATTTCAGAGAGGGAGAAGAGGCCTAGCTAAGAAGTAAAATTACTGAACAGAAAGTTGGTTCTGTTTTACCTCAAACCAGGACAGGCAACTAGAACGGAAAGAAGTTTTAAAGTGTCTGACACATAACAAATAGAAAAAATGGGAAGATGGTGGGTTGTAAAGCAGTAACTGGAAATTCAGGGAGAGAAGGAGTGATAAAAGTTGAAACCTAAGTCATCAGCAAGACAATCAGAAGACATAGGGGGGACACTGAAGGTATATTAAAAAAAAAGAAATACGTAGCAGTTGCAACAGTCCATTTCTAGGAAACAGTAATGCTGCCACTGAAAGCATAAAAGAGGAAATTTTCAGTCAATATTTCTATCTTCTTGTTGAGGAAAGGCAAGATGATGTATCCCTTTCATATGAGAATGTGAGGTTTTCATCTCTCACGATGAAGAGTGTGTTAAACCTTAGGTATGGAAGTTACACTTCTTGAGTTTGGCAAATGCAGATTAACTTGCATCCCGTAGCTGTAAAAGAGCTGGCCAAGGACTGATGTTATGGGGGTTTTTGTTTGGTTTTTTCATTGTTTTGTTTTTCAAAGCTCCTAAAACTGTGGGAGAGCTTCAAGGTACTAAAGGGAAATTAACATTTCAGAATTTGAAAAGCAGAAATGGATTGATCCATGTAAATAAAATTCATGTAACCTTATGTGAACTTGATATCAAACTCAGACAAAACAAAAGGAGGACAAATACATGAGTCTCATAATGGTTAAAATCTGTAAGTTCTTTAATTAATACTGCCTGGTATTGGCTTTTGGAAAAATGGATCCTGCGGGATTAGCTTTTTGATAGTATTACAAACTTACTTGATTAAATTAATAGTGTTTGTATAAAGTACTTTTGCTTGGTACCTTAGAATATTTTGACTGAGAAACAATATGAGATTACTTTCATTCTTATTAAGTTGTATTTCTGGCTGATAGATGTTGACCTCCAAGAGCAGCTAAGTCATTACCATGCGGATGTGCTTGCAGGGAGATCCTGCATTATTTTTTCAGTGACCTGAGAGACAACCTAAAGTTACCGAACAAAGCTTGCGGATGTCACGGCAGCTCTGGACTTATAAATAATTAAAAAGCCAGATCTCTGTTGCAGGTGTAAGGGATAGAGACGTGCTGTAACATGGCAAAATGTGAATTTCTGTGCCTAGGAACAAAGGCAGCATACCAATTTGAATGTGGACAGAGGCTTTCCGTTTGTTCACCCCCTTCCCCAAATTTAAAAATCTAACATAATTGCTTAATATCTGGGAATCCCACTCCCAGGAAAAAGTTCTCTTCCCTGTTCAAGTCCCAGGTGCTTCCTTGGCTGGCTGGAGCAGGCAGACACAGCCTCCAGAGCCAGCCCCTCTGCTGGGCTGTGGGCTTGGGCAGGCAGGACATGCTGTGCACAGTCCCTAGGACTTGCGTCAGGAGGAGTCTGAACTGGGGGTAAATCCAGAGCGTTGGGCCGACATCGGTCTGAGTGAGGAATACCAGATGTGGGCCCTACATTGAGCAGGTCAGAGCCACAGTGACATTTCGGGTGTGCTCGATGTCTTGCGTCTTTTTGGACACCTCTCTCAGGCCAATGCTGCTGCCTGCTCACCGTCATGGGCAGCTGCAATGAGCAAAGGTTGCTCCTCTGTGGCCTCGAGGGCTTTCTGGCAGGCAAAGGCAGGATGAGGGAGACAGAATTGAAATGTCAGTGAAAGGACTACAAATGGTGCCATTATATTGTGATTTGGGAAACTGGAGCTTTTGAGTGGAATGAGGAAAAGGAGGATGATGTCCCTTTATGGGTGGCTGTGTGAGGATCTAGTCTTGGTAATAGACTTCATTTCATAGAATCATAGAATGATTCGGGTCGGAAGGGACCTTAAAGATCATCCAGTTCCACCCCCCTGCCCTGGGCAGGGACACCTCCCACCAGACCAGGCTGCTCAAAGCCCCATCCAGCCTGGCCTTGAACCCCTCCAGGGATGGGGCAGCCACAGCTTCTCTGGGCAACCTGTTCCAGTGCCTCACCGCCCTCACAGGAAAGAATTTCTTCCTAATATCTAATCTAAATCTCCCCTCTTTCAGTTTAAAACTGTTACCCCTCATCCTATCACTACACTCCCTGATAAAGAGTTCCCCAATCTTTCCTGTAGCCCCCTTTAGGTACTGGAAGGGGCTATAAGGTCTCCCTGGAGCCTTCTCTTCTCCAGACTGAAGAACCCCAACTCTCTCAGCCTGAAAGTTGAACTGTTACCAGTACTGGTAACTGTATGAGAAGACCCAAGATTTAGTGGATGTAGCTGGATATGTTAAAAATTTTGAAGTTAAAAATGGCTGACAAATATTTAGTGGTGGGGATAATTAATACCTAGAAAAATCTTCCTAAAAGTGTGCTTAGACTCTTTACTGCTGGCAGTTTGAAGATTAAGGCTGACTATTGTAGTCCAAAGTATGAACTGCTCCAGACAAGAACTGAGTAAACAGTAAGGCCTGTGTTATGCAGGAGAACATCTCCATGACTGCAACAGTCCTTCTTGGCTGCACGACTGGTGATGTGAAGGGTAGTGTGGAGCCAGGCAGATGTGGTAGTAAATGAGCTGATCATCTGAATGAATCCCCTTTACCCACTTGAATTATGAGGATAGGATGCTTCTCACTGTAATGACACTCACACTTGGCTCATCCTCATCAGTGTGTCTGATGTACTGTGTGTCTATTTGCAGAATCTCAGGGGATGCTAATCAGGTTGTCTTTTCATCTCCTAGCTAGCAGCTCTTTTAAGGAGGCACTAAGGCAATACTTCAACACGTCATTTCTCTTCATTTTGGGGGAGATGGTGGGGGACACATTAAATCATCAGTTAATACATAGCAGTAGATCTTGAAGTCTTCCCTGTTCCACTAAAAGTAACTGTAGAATGCCAGCACGTATGGGAGCTAAATGAAAGCTGAATAAGAACTTCATCCTTCTCTTAATTCCCAGAAAATTAAATTAACAAAAGCCGAATCAGTGTCTCCTGAGCAGAGGACTTAGCCATTCCTTATCGTCTAGAGAGCCAAAATAGTGAGGCAGTACTCCCCCTGTGATCAGTATTCTCAGCCGTTACAAATCTGCTTGTGTTTCTTGGCTCTGTAAATCCTTGATGAGGTAAATATCTAACTCCCAATTTTTACCAGCTATCACCACCACTATTTTGCAAATCAAGGTTAGCTTCTTCAGTGCATTATTTCAGTGCAACGCTGGATTCAGCTCTGATCTGCCTCCTTCCACCCTCCATCTGGGCAAGCTTTTAACGGGAAGGGCATCTGGAAAATTCTTGAGCTTGGTGTTCAAATTTCAAAAGTTTATATATAGCCTGGGTATTAGGGAGAGAGGAGAGCACTTCTGGTGTTGGAAAGTAAGGATGGAATAAATCAGCTGTAGTTTTCTTAGGATGACAGTCAGTAGATATAAAGAATATGGTAAGCAAAACTAGTAGTGTGGAATCTCAAACTGCTATACACAGCTGTGTGCGGTGCAACTCGTGACACCTGCAATATGTTTAGTTTCACGATAAATATGTATATAATAACCTAGCCCGCCCTTCCTTCCTTATTACCAAGCTTTAAGAAAAGTAGTGTGGCAAAATATGACCCTGTCCTGGCCACCCCCACCTTATCCGCCCCAGTGGATTCAGTGGTCGGTGTCTGTCATATAGATTTGTCAGAAGTGATCAGTAGATTGACTCCTCAGTCACAGGTCCCACTTCAGCAAATTTGGGTTTGGGCTTAAGGCTGGTTTTGCAGCAGTAGAGTGAGTCCTAGGAAAGGCTGAGCATGTGTGTGACTTTTTGCAGTGTTGGAGGAACACAGAGAGCCTCTCAGCAGCACAGGCTTAAATGTGCTGCGGCTGCATTTTAGCGCCTGCGTCTGTAAATTGCATTAGAAGCTGTTATACTTTGATCCCCAGGTCAAATGGTAAGGCATCGTCAAAATAACCTGGGAAAGGTCGTTGCGGCTACTTCTGCACATCTCATATTCTGCTGGGAGAGGCTTCTCCCTGCGTGCTCTAGGATACTCTGCTGAGTCCAGGCTACTGCTATGTGTAAGAGATAAGGAGCTCCCCATCTGTGTACTTAGTTTTTCACAGCGCTCCTTGCTCTCTTCCAGTTTATTTCTCTGTTATACCCCATGAAAGACACATGAGCTCAACGAGACCTGGGAACCCCGAGACAAAAGCTTTAAGCACTGTCTGTCAGAGGTGGCAGCTGCTGTGTCTCTGCTCTGTGTGTCATTAACAAAGCACCTCTGACATCCCATCCCACCACTAAGAAGCGAGAACTGGGAAGAGGGGAAGATCAATATCTGAGCTTCTGCGCACAGTGCCAGATGCCGTGTGTTGAAAGCATACATCAGGTCAAATGATGGCTTATTTGCAAAGTGGATAGAACAGTATTAGAACCCTTTAATTAGTCCTTTCAAGAAAATACAGGTTGAAAACCTAGAAACCTGTCTTTCCATCAAACCTCTTTATTCATCAAGCGTGCACAACTGAAGGCAAAAACATAGGGTGTCAGGGGGATGGGGCCAGGCTCTTTTCAGTGGTGCCCAGGGACAGGACAAGAGGGAACGGGCACAAACTTGAGCACGGGAAGTTCCACCTAAACCTGAGGAGGAACTTCTTTCCCTTGAGGGTGGCAGAGCCCTGGCCCAGGCTGCCCAGGGAGGTGGGGGAGTCTCCGTCTCTGGAGACATCCCAAACCCGCCTGGAGGCGTTCCTGTGCCCCCTGCTCTGGGTGACCCTGCTCTGGCAGGGGGTGGGACTGGATGATCTCCAGAGGGCCCTGCCAACCCTGTGGTTCTATGATTCATCTGAGTCAGACAGTATCGCAAGAGAGGACATTCCTTTGCTTCCCTGTGACACTCGTCCACATGGAGTGGCCTTATCACAAGGGTGAGGGGGGAAGAGAGAAAATTAGCCCCCGAGTCCACTACTTTCTTGTCAGAGAAATGGACAGGGAAGTGCCATGGAGGAGAAGGCAAGCAGGAGACGAGCATTTGAACTCTTATACCATCTCGCTCAGCCCACACAGGTTAACTGAAAACATGGGAAGTAACTCCCTATTTGGCAGGCACCGATTGCTGCTGCTGCTGCTCCTCCTCTGGGGCAGGATGAAACCACTGTGGCCGAGACACCAGCCCTTCTGGGCAGCAGGGCAGCAGCATTTTGCTCTTTGTTATGGGCCCTGGATGGATTCTTCAGCTTGCCATTAAATCTTAACACTGTCTGCTTTTCTTTTTAATTTTTGTTTCATTATATGTGCTGGGTTTTTCCTTTAGTAAGTTCACGTAACTTCCAGTGGAGTTTTTGGACCACATCCTGCTGCATCCTGAATTTGGATGAAGCGGATTAGTTTCAGTGCAGGTTAACACGTGTAATGTGGAATGAGGGCAGCCTCTAAACCTTCTGAATTGCACCATTGTTCCTTAACAGCATTATGTGGTGTAGCCAGCCATTAATCACTCCCGATTCTTAAATTATGAATTGTTAATGAGAGTGTAGAAGAAACAGAATACAAATGAAAAGTGAATTTCATTATTAAAGCAATTTTAACTCCATCTCTGAAGATAAGAAAATAAAGTCTGATTTTCTGTAATAGAAAATTGTTATGAATCTTAACCATTAACCTGAAATTACAAATTTACATACATCGTTCTCACAAAGAGCAAAAAATATTCAAGGCTTGCTTTTGTCCTTATGTTATATTTTAAACATAAGTAAAAGCAATGTAAATGTTTTCAGAAATTTGATGGGCCTACTGACCTGAAGTAGCAAATTTACTCTTTGAGTAGTTTCCATGATATCAGTGGAGGTTCTTTTCCTGGAAGGATACTACTTGGTCTCTGTAAAAGTATCAGACTTCATATACGATACACTTGAAATAGTTTAGGTCGTGCTGTGAGTTTCCTTTGGCTGCGTGAGAGAATGGGTCCCAGCATACTCCTTAGGTGCTGTGTATGAGTAATCACACTGTAGAAGAACAACCAGCCTTCTTTCAGAGCATGATTAAACTTCTGTACAGTGTACACTACTTCTTAAAGCATTTAAAATGTTTTTCTTCTTACAGTGGTAAAGGATTTGTTATGATCACAGCGGTAAATTCAGTGTTTGCAGTTGGAGGGAAAACAACCCAGCAAAAGCGCACTTCCACTGCGTTGCATACACATCCACATGTGCAGAGATCACATCCATCACTGCAGGTGTTCCTGCATTT
Source organism: Rhinoptilus africanus (assembly GCA_013400135.1). Taxonomy (NCBI): domain Eukaryota; kingdom Metazoa; phylum Chordata; class Aves; order Charadriiformes; family Glareolidae; genus Rhinoptilus; species Rhinoptilus africanus. The sequence goes on from VXBO01014312.1 coordinate 698,959, forward strand.
CCACTGCCTTAAACGGGAGCCTGTGGAAAAACAGAAGATTTGATAGGAAAGGAGGGGTAATAGCAGTGCATGAGCCTGGGAGTAGGTGTTCAGTGAAAACAGATTAGGCAGGCTTGGCTGTTGTAATAAAGAGAACTAGAAGAGAAAAATAAAATGATGGAAAAAGATAAGAGGAGCTTATAATGGACCTGCAGGGTGGAAAGTGAGGGCAGAGCACCCAGTGTTTTTGCAGGTTCATAAAGAGCCTAGCACAGTCGTCATGGGAGGCTTTTAACGACCCTGCTATTGACTAGAATAAGAATTACAGAATGACTGGGGAAGGATGAACACTTCTGGTGGTTATTTCAGGACTGTTTTCTTGCTGCTTTTTCTTAAGCAATCGATAAGATCAGAAGCTGTAGTGGTTGGAAATGAACACTAAGTGACAAAAGATACAGTCTTCGTCTGAGGGAAAACGGTCATTACACCATTGGATTTGTTTGAGGTACATGTGAAGAAATGTTCAAAGGCAGCAGCACAGAATTATTGGATTTTTAAAAGGTAGATGTGAGGGAATGTGTAAAGGCTGGGATGAAAGTGATTGAAAAAAACTATTGTCCAAAAATTCCACTTGGGAACAGTCAGATCGAGGGCCTGTGAAGTGGAATCTCTTCGTTATAGAAGTCCTTTTACTGTTAATGGTGGCAAAGGAAGCCACCTTTGTGGAGCAGGAAAAGTAGTGTTAAATCACGTGCCAGGTTAAGAAGGGTGTAAATTGAGCGGAGAGGGAGGATATTTCACCACGGAATATCATCAGGGACACTGAGGGTGGTCTTTGTCCATTCTCACAGAAGAGAAGTGAGTTCAGGCTATATGGATCCTCCATCAAATACAGAAATTCTGGAGGATTTATAAGAAACCAGGATCACTAATGCTGATCTGCTGCTCCCTGTGCTTCTACTCACTTTGAGGACTTCAATTGCCACCACCTGCCCTCAAAATCCCACCGAGTGGAGATCCTGTAGTCTGCAAGGCGCAGCCTTGGACTTTATTACCTTTTCAGCAGATTCTCCCCTTTACCTGCAGCCCTCTGCCTGCCTTTCCCACACAGACCTCTGGGACCAGCTGTTTTCTCTCCAGGAGGAGAGCAGTGAGAAAGAACAATTCCCTCAGCGAGTGCCCTCCCTAATGCGCTGTGCTATATCCTGCTTCGCACCACTGCGCAGGGAGGAAGAAGGATATAGCTGAGCATTTCTCAATGCGCAAAATAAATGAGGCAAAAGAGGTAATGTCCCTTTTATTAAAATAAGCTATGGTTAAAAAAGCAAAGTGAAAATCAAGCTTGCAGACTTGAATAAGTACAGAGTTCCTTTTTATGCAAGATTTCCATTTATAATAGGTTAATAAATGAGAAAGAATTGTCTAATGTTTTTATAACATGAGTAGCGTGTGTTTATAGACCATTAAAAGATGATCAGGAAAAAGTGTTATAGGTGGTTGCCTGCTGTGGTTATGATCAAGCTGTGTTACTCATAACAGCTAATAATTTTTTAGACATCTGTTCCTTTATGAATCCTTTACAAACCCGATGCAGGACCTTCAGGTGAAATAAGACCCAATACCGAGCGAGGTACAGACATGCCACTTGCTGCTGGTGACTGCGCGCTGCAGCCTGCCGTGCCCCTGATTCCTGACTCCTCCTGCTCTTGGAGGCAGACAGGATGGGGAAGTTTTTGCTCTGCAGTAGCAGCGTGGGGATTCAGAGTGCCGGCAGGGGAAGAAGGACAAGATTAAGCTCCACTGATTCAGTAGCTAAAATACCATGTTTGCAACTTAGACCTTGAGGCGCTGTCAGCCTGCTTGAGGGCTGATTGTGCTTGTCTGGGCATACTGCAGCTTCTCCACCGCTGTTCCTGCTAGCAGCTTTCTCTCAAACAGAGAAAATATGCAAAGGTTTACATGGATAAAACTCACTTGCTAATTATCTCTCCTCAGAAATCTGTCTTCCACAGGAGCAGGAAGAGGGAAGGAGATTGTTTCTCTTCCTTTTCAGGATCAAAACGCTTCATGCTGGTTTCACTGACTTCCACCAGCATGTTTTCTCTCTTGTCTTCCTGAGCAGTGTTCACACCACACCCCATACTCTCTCCACAGCTGTTCTTAATGAGCCACAAACTCTTCCCTACCCCCAGGGCTTTGCCTGCCTCTAATCAAGGCCAGATGTGCTGCGGTGCAGCCCTAACCTGGGGTCAGGCTGCTGGGGCAGCTCTGTGGGACTGAGCTGGGACATGCCTCGCTGGGGGTTCAAGGAGCTGCACTTTAGCACAGGCCCTTGCCTGTTCTCACCCTCAGACCTTACTGATCTCAGCTTTGGCTTGCTAAATTGACTTTCTCACTTGACCTTGGACCTACCTCCTCCCTGCAGGCTGGCTGCTGCCGCTGGGCCTCCTCCACTCCCTTCAGTGCGGTGGGACTGTTCCCTGGGCTGCAGAGGATACTGCCCTGTTCTTGTCTCGCCTTCCCTTGCTGAGCAGCTCACTCATGATGCTCTTGGAGATGCTCCAGGTAAGAAAAACCTGTCTGAGATTTCATCTTTTTTCACCTCCATAATTTTGAGGTACTGGGAAATGGAGAGGGCTACCTGTGTATTTTCTTGATTGTATTTTGAGGTGCTTTTGTGGTATGGGATGACTTTTCTTCCTGCCTGCATCTTCAGTGATTCTCTTTTTAAAAGTATGCCAGTTGCAGACTTTGCCTCTCTAGTTGTTCTGATATTATTTTTTTTCCTTCTTTCCCAAAAGAGAAAGACTGAGATATTTTTGGATCAATCTTATAGAACAAACAGTCTTTTGTGCACTAGCAGACAGTCACACCATCTGTCAAACAATTAGCTGTTCTCATTTAAGCACCTCTGCTCTGTGTTCTCCAGGAGGAGACTCAGGAGTCTGCTCTTCGCTCACAGTTGGGCAAGAGACCTTTCTCCCTTGGTCTTCAGTTGGTCGATAGCAACTGTGTGCACAGACGGTTTTAGCAGAAGCAACTGGCTCGTTGCTCCAGATCCCTGCTTCTCTGGCTTGATCCTGGTCCATGTGGGTGGGTGTTCCTCAGATGCTCCTGAATGCCAGTTCAATGCAGTGCTTTCCAAGCTGGGCACCAGGCTCTACCCATGAGAAAATCCATCAGATTTGCCTGGGAGCTGTTGTAAAAAGAGATGAGCTAGTGTCTCCTGAAGAGGCTCAGCCCCAGCTGGGGGTACTCATAATGGTGATAGGAAAGAAGGGAAAGGCAGAGGGAATTTTGCAGCCTCTTCTCTTTTTCACAGCAAGCAACAGGCATGCAATGAATAGGGTGGAGTGGCAACTCCATCTGTCTTTGTCCTTCATCCTCTGCCCCAATAAGTCTGCAGTGGGTCTCTTACGGGACACTGGTTTCTGCCCACTGCCTCCTCTCATCTGCCATTCTCTGCAGTCTCAGCTTTCCACTTGGAAGGTTCAGTGGAGAGGGCTGCATTTTGTGGCTGGTATTACATGGCAGGAAGTCAAGCACCACTCTTAATTACAGCTGCTGTTTGGGAAAGCGAGTTAATTGTCAAGCAGATTTTCAGGAAAGAGATCTCTCCAAATCAGCTCATGTGATTTAGACTCAAGAGTGATTGTAGGCAGGTAGCTAATCCGTGGCCTTGGAGAGTTGTGGGGTTTGGTTTTTTGTTGCTGTGTTTTTTTTTAATACATAGCAGAAACAATTGTTTTAATATGTAAAATAAAACTGTAGATTGGCAAAGTAAATCCCTATAAAATGTTAACCTTTTATTTACATAGTCCTTCCTTTAGGTGTTCTTTGTTCATTTTTCATGACATGCAGTAGAAACTGAGTGGCTTCATACAAATAATGGTCTTTTAACCCTCATAATCCCATATAGTAAATTTCTTCTTGTCTCCGGGTATTTCCCTGAGACCATTTCTAGGCTTAATGTGCCAAAGATTTTAAAAGTCATAATAATTGATAAGGGCAATTTGCGCAGATTTAGGATAGCAGGAAACAGTTGTTTTGAATGTATCCATTTCATACCCATACCACAGCAACTTATAAAACCACGTTATTTATGAAGAATGGTGTAAACGGGAAAGCAGTAATAGTTACCTGAGTAGAGCTTTGGCTTATTTAACCAAGAGGAGGAAGCCTTACCTGGATACTGCCAACTCTTATGCTCCTCAGAAAGGAGAGACAAATTTTCAAGTGGCAGAAGTCAGTGTGGCATCATGGAAGTGTGTTTGCATGACACAGCTCATATTTGTCACCTGTTTGGGCACATAGATGGACAAATCGAAACAGGTTTGAAAAATGTCATTTGAAGATTTGTTCTCTGTTTCGCTGCGATGTCATCACAGGATATGAGCCTCTCTCCCAGTGTGGGAAGTGAACTCGTGAACTGGCTTACGAACAAAAAATGTTTCCCAAAAGAATGTGGACAAAATTGCAGAGCATGATTTAATGCAAGAAAGAGGGCAGGCACTGAAAGGTCAGCGTGATGACAGATGATATTTCACTCTGCTCAGAGTTCTGCAGCTGTTTGCTGTTGCAGGAGGGTGACGGAGGGCAGGGGGGAAGGACAAATCCCAGTAGTAGTATATCGAGACCGTGTCAGTACATCATGTGGAAGTGCTTGCTTGTGGGGGTGTCCACCTGGCACCTAGGGATGCTCACATGAATGCTTCCACTGGCTCCGCAGCCCTGGGGAATCAATGCATTTATGCTCTCCCAAGCTGCAGGTTACTATAGCGTGGACTAATGGAGAGGCAGGGAAGCCAAAACCAGGCTAAAAAGCCTCTTCCTTTACCACTCTTCAAAATGATTCCCACTCCATGTGATGGAGGAGACACCTTGCAGCCCTTTATTGTGACTGTAGCTGTATGGTGTAAGAGGTACAAAGCGTACAGAGCTGGCCGATAGTGGGAGTAATCGGGCTCTCCTTCCCAGGAGCTGACACGAGGGGAGGGAGCCCCAGGTTTACCTGTTACCAGCCAGCTTTCTTATTTTGGAGAGACAAGAAGCAAGCATAATGTCCAGCACACCATGTCTTTCTGCCTGCTCCAGGGCTTAGGAAGGCATAAAAAAAATGATGTGTCCAGGAGACAGTCTCTTAATTCTTTGCAGAAGCCCATGCTTCAGCCTGCTCTGTATCCTGTGGAGGTCTCCTGATTTGTCCCAACTCTGCCATAATCTAGAATAAGCTAGTGTCATTGTTCCTTTGGGGTCAGGGAACCACGCCAGCCTACAGCAGCTGGGGTCCGCCTTCCGCAGTGGTTGTGACCCAGCATGGTGCGCGGGGGTTTCAGAGGATTCTTAATGGAAGAAGGTTGTGCTTGACAGTGTCTGTGTTCTGCAGGTTTATACACAGCATGCTTGGCGTATCTCCTCTTAGCAAAGAACAGATAACTCTGCGTTTGGGTGAGGGTGTGCAAGTGATTCCTCCTGCAATTAACAGCATCTGTCTTAGTCTGCAAAATCTAGTGATTATCGTCTTCATCAAAACAAATGACAACTTTTTTGGACAGATTAATTAAGGGGATAGGCGTAAGTTGGTGTGGTAAATCACTCTTACAAAAATGTGACTTTTCTGGAATTATACCTTAGTAAAATATACATGCTACTCTGTCTTATGTAGCTTTTGTCATTATCATAATTGAAAACACAGAAGACATTAACCCTTGAACGCCCTCAGAAGTTTTTTAAGCAAAGAGGACAGAAATTATTCTAAAGTCCCCTGATTCCTGTTATGCACAACTTCAGAATTTCATTCTTTGAAATGAAAATAGAATGGAACATATGCTACAGATAATTCAACCAAAAAATACATTGCGAATTACTGCATTTTAGAAGGGAAAATAAAAGCCCCTGTCAGTGGTTGAAGATCTAATAATGCTTAAATGTTATTACTAATTAACTCCAAAAGTGTGTGATTTGTGGAAGGGAAGCTCTGAAGACTTCTCTTGAGATTTTTGGGTTATTCTTAGTGCGCAAGGCTGACGTGAACTTCATAGTTTTCTTAGTGCTCATGGTCTTACCATACACAAGCAACATGTTAGCATAAGGGAAATAAGTATCTTTACGTTTAAATGTGGTTTCCCCCCTTTAATTGGTGTGATTGAATTTGATTGCTGTGGTACAAGAACTAGGGAATGCCCTTGAACAGGGGGCAGAAGGAAGTTGGCGAACAAAGATAAGAGTAACTGATGTGCAAAATACAGAGAGCTTGGACTGGTACAAAAAAATACAGACTTTCTGCTGCTGTCACCCACCTGCCCCTTCAGTAAAGGCATCTGCATACCATATGATCTCGTGTCATCCGGTAGGGGTTGAAAGGTATGTAGGGCTGTATGATGTCCTGGGATGGGGCTATTTCGCTTCTCTCTCTTGAGGCTCTTCTGTATGATGCCATTACATATTCTTTGGGCTGTAGGAAAGACCAAGGCAGAAACTGCCACCATAGTCTAGAATTAGGATGCTCACCTGAGATTTGGGGTGGGAGGGTTCCCCATGCCCAGTCTCCTCCGCTCGGTATGGGAAATGGCAGGCTGAACCCACAGGTTTGTGGTGTGAGGTGTCTGATCCCCTGAAAGGAGTAGGCTTCACACCCCTCCTGAGCTACTCCATCAGGTAACGTAGCTCCCTCCGTGTGAGACTGCAAAAACCGGTCCTCCTCTTCTGCTTGTGTTTTGATGTGGCTGTTGCAACTGCTTTCTATGTCCCTGTGGGTGTGTGAAACCCTCTCCACCAGGGTTGGCGTCACAGGACCGAGAGGCAGGAGGTGCCAGCTCTGTGTCTGACAAGTCAAGGTGCCAAACTGCTTGGGCTGTCAAGACTGAACAGGCAGTTGGACGTGACCAAAGCAAAAAAATTGTTGATGTTTGGGAAAAGCCAGGGACTTAAACATACCCAGACATATCTAGGGTGCAGCAAAAGCTCTCAGAATTGCCATTTTTGACTGGAGTTAAATGTGGGTGCCACATGTGCCTCTTTCCCTTTTTCCTTTCTGAACAGTCTCCAAATCTTTGTCCTGGGTGTAGCCTTTGGCCTTCCCTGATTACTTTCTCTTGTTCTCTGCTAGGTTGGCGTGTCCATTTAGAAAGGCATGTTCCCGCATACTGCCATGTGTGTTGCTCTAAGGAAAGTACTGTCATAACAATTGCATGTGTTTTTTCACTCAGAGGTATTTGTGCATATAGGACCACCTAAAAACTGTGCCTCAGAGTGCTGAGACTCGCCTTCCTACATGTATCAGTGATCCTAAATAAGTAATGAAGCAAATGTAGTTAAGATGCAAATGTACAGTATCTTATTTTCAGCTTGGCTTGCATTAAGCTGTTAATTTCCATTAGCATTAATGAGAAAATACACCCAGAGGTTTTCCCCAGGCAAGAGTTCTGATCCTCCTAACAATAATTTCCCTTTTACAGTGTCTTTCCATCAAGGATATTTGTATTTTGCAAACTTAATTAAGAATTAATTAATTAACAATATCCCTGGAAGGAACAGCAAATGGCTTTTCCCCCATTTTTACCGGTTAGTGAATGGAGGTTGTGTAGTGGGATGTGGGACTCCTGGCTCTGATGTTGAAATCTGAACCACCTATGTCACCATCTTCTACTTACTGGGGATGTTTGCAAGTTTATTTGCAACGTACATCAATATTTATAATTTAACGTATCGCCTCTTTGGTGCTTGTTTAGTTGGTCTATGAGAAAGCCATCCTTCTTAACCAAGCCTTACTTGTGATTATAAAGGAGTCTCGCTTGCACGCAGCAGTTCTCTCTCTTGTTTGTTATGATTGTCGTTTCTGTTAAATACCTGACAGATCTTTTAGGACTTTTGTATCTGCATTTGTAGAAATAGCAGACAATTTCCATAGTTATCTGTAGAAACAAATTACACTTTCACTATAAACCATGGCTGATGCTCTTAAACAAAGCACTGGGATATCTACCCTGTGATTTTCTGCCGGATATCCTCTGTCTGTATGAACTGCCTTAGTGTTGTGCAATAGCGGCTAGCTAATTTCTACATATTCATGTTATGGAATATTTATTCCTATCACTCAATCAGATTTGTAAACCAAATTCACAAATGATGGGGAGTATGTTCTTCTTTGCAATTAGGATGATTCATCAGTGGCATAACTAATAGAAGAACAGGAAACTGAGAAATTATATCCTTCTGCTTGAGACTGGGAGCGGAGCTTGGGAACAGAGACGGTAGGAAACAGGAAGATAGAACAAGAACGAAGGGGAGAGGATCGAAATACTGAAAAGAGGTGATGGGGAGATAAGAGACAGTATATTGGAACAAGTGAAGTGATTAAAGCACATAAGAAAGGCTGGGGAATCTGCTTTCCCTAAAGAAAGATGACATAATGAAGAAATAAGTAAGAGAAGTATTTTACTTTCCCCAGAGGTAAAGAATGAAGAAAATGTATTAGGACAGTTTAATTTGGAGGGCTACAGAAAGTAAGAGATGATGGAGAGGGCTGGCAGAGTTGGGCACATCTGTGTGGTCCAGGTGAGGTCCTGTGCAGGGAGAAAGTATTTTGGCACCACTTGGGAAGGAGGGAAGTCCAGCCTGAGCCCTGGAGGGTATGCAAAGTTGAAATTCACAACACGGATGAACGCAGTGTATTGACGCACTAGCGCTGCAGTATGTTGCTAGCCTTCCTCGGGCTTGCTTCAGCATATCACAGGCTGACTGTGCGAGTGCGGCGTTATAGGAAAACCCGAAGTGCTAGAAATGCTTTACAGGGCTATTGCCATGACGTGAGCCTGCATTATCACCACCAAAGGCAACAGGGAGAGCTGGCGTGTTAGGAAATTATTGTAATACGCCTTTCTTGTACTTGAGTCTAGACATAATAGCTGACGCTTATTTGTACACTTCTTGATGTTAATAGCTTATTCTTCTAGTCTCACAGAAGGAAGAAACAAAACTATGAAACTCTCCTGGTTTGAAATAAAACTCAATGGAGACTAACCTGTTTTGTCTTCAAACTTCTTGTCAGAGGACAATACCCCCAGGTTTGTGCGCAGAAGCAGCCTCCTGTTCAAAGTCAAGGATTTGGGCCACCTCACTCATCCAGGATTTCTTAGCTCATGCATTGACTCCAGGTATATCTGGAAGGTGGGCTCTGGAAGGTATTTCAGATTGCTGAAAGCTGCTGTTGGATTTTCCTCTTTCTCCCCAGAAAGATTCAGTCATTGAGTGTCCAGTGTAATCTTTGTGTGTTACTAATTATTGCCTTTTGATTTAGGGGAATTAGCATTGGATAAAGGAGTTGCAAGGGCAGAAATCTGAGAAGAAAAGAACTTAGTTGGTGAAAGTGGCACTAGAGATAGGTGACCAGCTGGTGTCCTTGAGCAGATAATCAGTTTATGTGGTTTGGTTAGAAGATGACAATCCAGAATTGAGAGCAAAATTAGTTGTCTTCTATTTATTTTAAATCCAAAAAGAGAAACAAAACCTATTTTTACTAGTCATAGCAAGTTCAAAAGTGTCCTCCATCTGTTGTTGCTATCTGTCTCTTCTGTGGGTTGTGTCTTCATTGCTATGCAGCCTGTATGTTGGACAATATCATCACTTCAGTTGTATTTTTGATCATTTTTTCCTTAGAGTCCCCATTCACACAACCGTGTGACCACATGAGTCTCAGCTTTCATTTTAAAGAGTCTAGCTGGCATTGACCAGTTGGAAACTTGAAAAGTGCACCCTAAGAACACAAAACTGAAAGGAAAAGAAAAAATGCTTGAAACTGTCTTGAAGGATGGTCCAATTATTTTATGTTGAACAATGGAAGAAGAAACAATCTTGTAACTTTTTGTGAGGTCTTACCCATTCTATAGCTCTGCGTTAACATTATAAAATTAAATCTCTTAATTTTCATCTTAACTTTGCATCTTCAAAATATCAGAAAAAATAAATCCACCCCCTTTTCTACTTGTACCTCCCTTTATTCAACTTATTTGAATTTTTAAATCTTATTTGGAGAAGAAGCAATTCCAAACTGTAATAAACATGTTCCTGCAGTTTTGTGCCGGTTGGATGTCGCTAATCCTTTTATGTCATTCTTTGTGAGGATGATCCTTGTCTAGTCATATTGATTAACATTAAGCATTACACAAAACTTTCATCATTTCAAAGGATTATCCTTTAATGTTTTTTCTCTCTGCCTTCTTTTTTGAATTAACGGGTTTTTTTGTACCCTAGCTGATCTACTAGCTGGGGATTTTTTTGTTTTTTTCTTTAACAGACATGTTGCACAGTGGATTGATTTCTTATTTTTTATATATTCACCTTTTACGAAGCATGCCAATGGACACTTCCAGGGCACAATATTGTGAATAATTGTGAAAGTGGTCCTCTCTAGTGATGTCATGTGTAGCTGTAGGATAAGGAGCCTAAGTCTATTTATGCATATAGTGATGAATAGGTATGATCACAAAGAACACTTAAATTGTTTGTGTGCCAAACCATTTGTTGTCTTGTATTGGTTTCTACCCGTGCAGGTTTGCTAGCTTGGGTAGTTGTCCTCATACACAGCCATGATGAGTTGTCTGTGTTTGGGAATATAGGGGGTTTTTTGCACCATGTTTAAAACTTTGGGAAAGGCATCAAGCCCAAAATAAAAATGGCAGTCCAGCTCTTGAGAGTAACATATCTAACCATGGCGTGGTGGCTCTGTGTACATCCAGCTGAGTCATCCAGTGTTTCTGAACCCTAATACTAAGTTTGGTCCAAGTTGTGATGAAGACACTGGAGATTTGGGAGTTGATCCTGCAAGACCGCTGACAGGAGGTGAGGTTGGTAATTTCTGGTGCCAAGTCAGGCAAGGAGCTGCGTTTGGCAGATAGAAGCCATCACCTATCCTGAAAAGGAGCACTCAGATATCTGAGAGATGCTCTGTGGCAAATGCTAAAAACTCCTAGCAACCAAAGAAAATGTTTCAGAAAGGCAAGGAAGCAAAAGTACACTATAGGGACTGTTTGTTATCTGTGAGCGTGTTGACTACTGTGTTCTAAATAGAGATTTGTTTATGAGGAAACATTAACACAAGTGGGAAGACGGGAATCCTCCTGCCTGTCAGTGACTCATCATTGCAGGGCAGACGGTAAGTGGAATAGGCAGGCTGTGTCAGTTAGTAGGATGCTTGCTCAAGATGTTGTGTGTGGCCTAGCGAGTCACTCCTACCCACTTCTCTGAGGCTTTTTTAGACTGGACGTTTGTCTGACCTGTGAATTTGTATAGTGTTTTATCTCGGCTGGAGTCTCAAGGTGCTTCCATTGCATAAATAATACAATAGCGCATTCACTGCCGTGCACTTGCAATTGGGCCCTGTCAATAATCAACATAAAGAAGTTGGTAAAATGTCTTGAGTACTGGTTCAAATTACCATTCTGAGTGCAAGAGGAGGAAGTTATGATAAGTTTAACCATCTGTTTAAACATTAAGTTTCTGCTTTGCCTTAGCAGGATTCTGCTAACAGACTCTCTCCCAGGCTACCCCTTAATTACTATTGTTACAGGGTTAACTTGGCTCAGTGGTGCAGCATCACCCCGAGTGGAGCTTTCATATTCCAGGTCTGAAAGCGCAGTTAAAGAGGGAAAGCAAAAAGCTGGTTTTAAAGGACCACAGGCCTTCTCTATAGGAACAGCCTGTTGGTTGGAACAGTGAGAGCTTGGACTTAGAAAGGTTTCGCTTCTACTATACAGTGTGGGTAAAATAGAGCATGTCTGGTTTTTTTCTGACAATGAGTGCAAAGTGAAGAGGAGCAGTCTTCAGCATTTAACTACTTTTCTAGATAAAATTAAGTGGAAGGGACAAGGGGAAGATTGGGATTCCTGACAAGAGATCCTGAGGCATCAACTCAGCAAACATTATGCAGTCTGAAAGGAACCTTTTTTAATTCCCCTAAAGATGAATCTCTTCCTGACTGCACTTTTGTCCATTTATGCTTCAAACACTGTTTTTGTTTTTTTTTTTTTCATTCTTGTTTGGGAATCCGTCAGAGCTCTGTCTTGTTTCCTAAAACTGCAGGTTCTGTTTGCTTTGTGCTTCCCAAAGTGAAACTGTCGCGTTGGCTGGCAGACTCAGAGACAGAACCAACTCCTTTGCTCTTTCTCTGGATGGCAGTGTTGAACCCAGAAATTATTTTGCCATGTCGTAAAGTTCCTCCCATGTCTTTCAGGTGCTCCCTTGCTGGTGTTACTGACAGAAAGCACAACTATATTGTTTGTGCCCTAGGGGACCCCGACCTCTCCTCCGTGGCTGGCTCTCTGTACCAGCAAACAGTACAGCGCAGGAGCAGTGGGTCCGTACAGGGAAACACCTGAATCTGAAAAGCAGCCATCCACATTTGTTCTGGAGGTGAGGGAAGTTACTGCCAATTTTCTAAGAGTTTTTATGGACAAAATGCTCACTGGAGGCTGGAGCACATTAAAAGCACACCTGGAGCACAGCTTACAGTTTACTGTCACCTAAAATGCTCCCCTTAGCGCAGTCTGAGACAGCTGCGTGGTGCAAACCGAAGCAGAGTAAGCAGAGATCCCGAGAGCTTGGCGTCAACAGCCTCATCCAGACTGGAATGCTAATGTAGACGTAACCCTCCAGCTCCTCTGCAGAGCTAAGTGCCCACCATCCCTTCTTTTCCCTGTGCAGCGTAGTGCTCCGTTTTAGCTCACAGGGATGGGACGGGCCGGCTGGCATGGAGATTGGGTAAGTAAGTTCATGGCAGTTATGGAAAGAAAGGCTCTGGAGGAAGCACGATGATATTTAACTTTGCAGTTGCAACACACGTTAAATAGTTCTTCTAGTCAAGGCAGGTGTAAGAATACATCACGTGGTTATCAAAATGAAATACTGAAGATAGGTAGTAGACAGGGCAAGTATTTAGGTCTCTATTATCAGCTGCTGAGGAGGCTTCTTGGTCATTTCTTGCTACGACAGTCAGTATGCAGGAGGAATTCTCCTTGGAGTCAGAATATGAAACTTCTCCCATAAGGCAAAAATTCTGCTGAAATTCTGTCCACAAATATAGAGAGACTTCATTTGATTTGTGTAAACAAGAGGTTTGCATTTTACTAAAGCAGTTCAGAAAGAGTCAAGCTATATTCTGTGACAATTCCCTGGTGAAAACATGGCCAGCATTGCCATAGTCCTGCAAAACAATGTGGTTCTATCGAAACAATATTTTATGGCAGCAAAACTTTCCCCTTTGATACATTCCAGCCGGTTCTGGCCATACGTCCTGACGTGACATGCTTTAGCTCTCACACTGGCAATGATACTGAAGCTTGGGGTGAGCAAGCGAGACTGAGCAGCCCCAGTGTCCCCATGAGGAGGAAGGCTAACCGCAGCTTGCAGCTGAATGGCGTTGGACCTTTTGCTTTGTCCACGATGTCAGGGCTAAATGAAGAAGATCACTTACTGATTAAACAGCGTGGGCCTTACTCTCTTCTACAGGAAAGCTCTTTTTGTAAAAGCAGCTTTATGGATGGAAGTTCCTTAGAGCATTTAGATTTAGGCTGTCAAGCGTTTGTGTTGAATGGATGGAAAGATGCAATGGAAAAGGAGGTTCAGTGCGGTAACTTCCCTAAAGAAAGTCTCATTGCATTTTTGATCTCTACTCCAGGCCTTAACTTCATAGCTTCTCACGACAAATGAGCATGAAGGATACAGGAGGAAGTGCTTTTACTTACTCTTCTGTTCTTACTGGCTATCTTCCCAGAACTTTGTGGTATTGTGACTTTAATTTGCCATTTATTCTCTTTAACAGCACGTTTGTGCTTTTAATATTCTGGATTTACACCGTTTGCGGGTGTGTGTTAAAAAGCCTTTTTTGCCACTGCTGTTGTGTTAAATAGGCTTATTGCTGCCTTCTGCCTGTGAGTTTCTTTGCTGCAAACCAGACATCTGTCGTACAGCGTGATGCACGGGAGGCTGTAATTACCCCACGGTTTGCAGATTCAGCTGTAGGTCAGGTGAAGGCTTGAGGTCACAATGCCCGGTTCTGTCACATCCACAGCATTTTAAAATGATGGCTTTAATAAGGCTGGCAAGATAGAAGGAGAACATTGCTGTAGGACAGTCAGCTGTCCAGGAGTTGACAGTTCCTTGCTGTGAGAGCAGAAAAGCGTGTCTGTGGTCAGGGTGACAAACCTGACGGGCTCCCTCTGCTTACAGGACTGGCGTGTATTTTGATTCTGCAGACATGACCCCTGCACAGACAGAAATAAACACCTCACAGAAAAGGACCTGCAACTGCACTGTGCTGCAGGCATTGCTTATTTCACCTTAACTTTTGCTGTCGGTGTTCAGTGTCCTTGCTTTTTTGGCATGCGAGCACCACGGTGCTCATGTCTGGTGCTTTACAGGGACAGCCTGAGACTTGAGGGGTGTGAAACCAGCAGTAATTTAGGAAGGACTGTCCTGGTTGTTGTGTTATTGGTACACATTTAATGAGTTAATTTGGCTGTTCAGGGGGAGGAAATGCAGACGGGTATGGAGGACAGGGAAAGGTCCAGGTGGATGCTTCTCTGCAAATGGTGCTCACGTGTCAGGGAGGAAGAAAAGAGAAAACCAGTAAAGTGTGTTTTAGCAACTTTTAAAAACATTTGATAGTTTGAATGACTTTAGTGCATTTTTTTATTGCATCTCACATTGCTGCTTACCAAAGGGAAAGGCCAAAATGGTACAGACCGTTTTTACCCTCTGCACCAAAGACTTCCTGAGGGCATGTATTATAACTTTCTTGTGCATGTATTATAATAAACGAGCTAGGGGGACTTCTGGGAACACGTTAAATGCACGTTACGCTACATATAAGTGAGCAAGGCTGAAGCACAGAAAAGGGAAACTCTCCATGTCCAGGCAGGTGAGAGAAGCTTCTGTTGTTGTACTGTGGGGTAAGTCTGGGAGTTGGGGGAACCACTGCTGCGGAGGTCTGCAGCAGATGTCCGACTGCGCATTGCTTCAGAAGCACAGTTAGACAATTGAGTGAAGTGCTGCTGCTGCTAACCTTTAGAGGATGCGGGCAAGGAGTGGAAGCTGAAGTCATATAGTACGAGAACAGCTTAAAACTAAAGAAAAAAAAAAGAAAATGGGCGAACTCTTCCCAGCTGGACTTCTACACTGATTTGAGCCAGTGGTATTTCAAAAATACCTGGCAGGCACAACTATGATTTTCTGCACTCTTCAGGGAAAGAAAAGTCATTTGGAAATTAAGTATTGCTCTTAATGCTTATGATTTTGATATGTTGGTTTACAGAAGGGAGGCATATATTAAAAATAATGAAGTAGCACTGGCATTTCAATGCCGCTCAATTACAGCATGTGTCTCTCTTGAGGATGACAGTTATTAGGCTGCAGGTGTGACTATAACCGGCATTTCTCTGTAGATGGCTTTTTTGTTCGTGTTTGAAAAAAAAGCCATAAACCTTGTTGCCTTTGTCTTCCATTTTTTTAGTTCCAGGGGAGGGAGGAGGACAAGGGAAAAGGGGGAGGAAGGAGGACGAAGGGAAGACAATAAATAAGGAGAAGAGTGATGTTTGCTATTCCAAGAAGGTAAAGGAGAAAGAAGGCCATTTCTGGCAGCGTCCCAAGGAAGTGCCAGTCAGCCGTGGCTGACTCTCCTGGGGAGAGCTGCTTCCCTTCTGAAGTGGTCCCACAAGGCTGCTTTGAGAACTTGCATTCACTAGTTATTTCAAGGATGTTCCTAATCCAAGATGTAATCAGGGCTGCACATCAGAAACTATATAAATTAACACTCTCATTAGGGCTCATGAGTAGCTACAGTTTGTCTCTTAAGAGTCACCTGAAAAAAAATATCCCTATTTAAATGTAAATGTAGCCATCCCAGGTGGTAACAGGGATTTCTTCCACAGGAAGCACAGAAAAGAAGTGGGCAATTGAATGGTAATTCTTTTGTGGACCAGACCTGAAAGGTGGGCACTTCTTTCTCTACACGTAAAACTTGTTACTTGTGAGTTTTATGCCCTGTGAGTCAGTAACAAACCTTACGAGGAAGGACTGAGGGAACTGGGGTTGTTCAGCCTGGAGAAGAGGAGGCTGAGGGGAGCCCTCATCACCCTCTACAACTCCCTGAAAGGAGGTTTTAGAGAGATGGGGGCTGAGCTCTTCTCCCTGGGGACAAGGGATGGGACAAGAGGAAACGGGTTCAAGTTGTGTCAGGGCAGGTTTAGATTGGATATCAGGAAACATTTTTTCACTGAAAGGGTTATTAAACCTTGGAACAGGCTGCCCAGGGAGGTGGTGGATTCCCCATCCCTGGAGGTGTTTAAGAAAAGGGTAGATGTGGTACTGAGGGACATGGTTTAGAAGGGGTTTTTGTCAGGGGGGGTTAATGGTTGGACTTGATGATCTTAAAGGTCCCTTCCAACCTCACCGATTCTATGATTCTAACAGTAAAACCAATTCCAAACCCCAAAACATTGTGGTTTATGCTGGTCACTTAAAATTATTTCCTCAGTTCCAGAAAAATCCTTTCTCAGCAGTGATCACAGTGCCTGTTTTGATACTGTATTACTGCTAAAAGGAGAAACAGGAACAAAGGACATATGTAAGAGCAGAGTCAAAATTCTGATGTCTGCTGGCCAGAAAGCACAATGTTTGGAATTTCGTCACTGTCATATTTTTGGATTTGCGTCCCTTTCTGCTGCCCATTCACATTCGCGTGCTGCTGTGCTTCAACTCAAAGCAGCAGCAGCTGCCGGGCTCTGAAAAAGAACTCATTTCCTTGGCGTGTCTTTGCCGGTTACATGAGAAATAGAGACATCTTATTTGGATGTTGCAGAAGACAGGCCACAACCAAGGCTGGGCAGGACTGCAGAGCAGGGAGAAAGGGCCTGAAGCAGTCCTGTCGGAAAGCCTGTGGGAGGCTGTGATGGTAAACCTCCCTTGCTACCTGGGGAGTTGCGCCGTGAAAAGGGCCCACGTGTAAGAATGCAGTTGCACAAAGCAGTATGTACTCTGTAGAATTTAAATTTGTCTGTTTTCTGATTAGTTATTGAGCACTTGGTGTTGCAGGCTTTCAAAAGCAAACACAGAGCTCCCTCTGAATGAACAAACTAAATTTCTTTGGGTTATTGGGCTGAAGGCGCAGCTTGAGATAAGGTGAAAGCTGCACCAAAATTAGCTGTGCTGGCTGTCAAGTAGCAGGAGATGGAAATATGACACAGATGCTTTCATGTGCTTCTGCTAGAGACATCCTTTCTGCCTTCTTCCTGAGCTTAAGGAACTGATAAGTATTTTGAAACCAACTGTGGTCATAGATGCTTGGCTGTTTTTTCCAGAACTTCAGGGTTTTGTTTAATGATGGCCCTAGGGATTCAGGTCTCTTCTTCACTGTCCTCATCCTTCTTTAGGGCATTGAGCAACTTTATGACATTGAACAACATTTATTGTAAGAGCTTGATCCAAAGCCTGTTAGTTTCTCCGCTGCCTTTGGTGGATTTTAGTTTGTACATCTCAGCTCAGGCTTGAGGAGTTCTGTTAGAACCTCTAAAAAGGATTTTAAGCCCACTGCCAATTGGCACAGCTGTTCTTTGAGTCTGTTCAAGACCATTACAAACAGCCCTCCACGGATCCGAAAACGATAGATTAAGAACCACTGAACTAAGTACAATTCAAATAATGCCTCAAGCACTAATAGATACTTTTATTTGCTTCTCCCTCTCCCAACTCTGATCAAATCCAGCCTTTTCTGTTTCACCTGAAGGGGCAGAAAGCGGTTCAAGCAGTGCACTGACAAATGGGTGACTATAGGAAAGCACAATTGCTTCAAGGAAGCTACCCTTCACATAAGCCGTTTAAGGGGAAAAAAATAAAATTGCTTCACATAAAATGGTATAAACTCCATGGTTTATTGCCTAATCTAGGACAGGGTAGTAAAATAGTACAGATTTGGAAAATTTTTAATTAAACCCGCGCTTGTTGACTTAAAGTTTGTTTATTAATTCTAACAAAGATTAATGTACAATACCAAACCAAACAATTTATTATTGCAGAGCTTGTTTTCATGTAACTTGTAGAACTGAGTGAAAGAGAGATTATTACATTCAAACAAATTTATTGTTCTGTAGCTTGGGGATGCTCTTTTGGTTGTTGGGGTTTGGCTTTTGTTTCATAAAGTAAGAGCAAATAAATAAAGTACTGAAGCTACTCTTGGAATTTCCCCAGAGAAGTGGGATACTCACACCGGCTTCAGACCAGCAGCTTTGGACTTTGTCAGTCAAGGCAGAAGGCTTGGGTTTCCTCGAAGCCATAGTCGTATATTGTTATAGATGTAGAATAGAAGTGGATAAATCATTGGTCTTATCTTTAAAATAGTTTGTTATATCAAGGGAGAGATCTAGCATATAAAATCACATGAGAACACGTACCTTTATATTGGTCTTGGGTTCTCAACACCTTAGGGAAGATGGTCAGCTACAAACTGCTCATAGGAAACAGTATTAAGTGCCAGAAAAGTGTAAAATCCTTACTGCCAACTTAATTTTCTCTAATGAATTAGCTACAACCACCTCATTAAGGAGACTGTTCTTGATCAAACTTTTCAGTCAGTTTGCTTAATGACCAAATTAAATTTAACCTCGCTTAACTTGAGAACTATTATTCTTCGCCTTAATGACAGGACTTGATTTAAACTATTCCTTTTCATTCACCACGCTATTACAGTTAAATATTAAATGTTAAAAAGAAGCCATCCCAAACCCTCGCTCTACTAAAATGGAAATCTTAATTTCACTAAAATTAAATGACTCAAAAATTCTCAGGGTATGGGCTGGATGAACAACCTTTCACCTTGTCTCGAAGCCATTTATGTGTCTCCTCTAGTCGTTCATTCCTGACCCCGTATGACGCCTCAGTTGTGGGGCTGTGTGCAGGCTGGGGCTTCACTCTGAGCCCCAAAATCATTGCTTTGGCACAACAGAGGGGGCAGTTAAGAGCAGGAGGCAGGGATGAGGAGGAATGGGAGCAGGATAAAGAACCTCTTACCCTAGCTTGTGTACAGTATCCATTGCCACAGTGCTTCACACGAGGAATGCTCTTATTGCATGACATTGAGCAGCGTATATTGCAAGGACTTGATCCAAAGCCTGTTAGTCTCTCTGGTGCCTTCCATAGCCTCCCGTGGCCTTGCTGCAGGAAGTGCCAAATGCAGTGTGCTGAGTGCCGTACAGCAATCAGACACGTTTTTTCGGCTGCGAGCAGGATTTTACCCTTAATACTTCTGCATCATAATTTGATGATAGTAAATGATGAGTAACTCTTCGGATGTCCTGAGTGAGACATCTGGGGAATTATTTTTACCGTTCTCATAAAGTGCTGGGCGAGGGTCTCTGAATGTGGATGTCCCTAAGGAGAAGCTAGGCTAATGCTGGCTGTGGGATCTTTTGGAGTTGTAGCGTGTTTATTTCAGTCAACTGAAATTTTTCAGCAAAAATCTGGAATCACACTGAGAGCTTTCCCTTTGAAAAGTAGAGGCCAGCCTCAGAAATGCAGCAGTTCTTGGGCTGAGTGCTGCTATTCAAATCTCAAATTTTGGACACTCAGAGCTCTCTTCAAAATATTTATTCTGCAAAACCCTGCCTTTATTGGGACACAATGCAATATCAGAAAGAGGATTTCATGAGGCAATGAATATAATCTTTTGTTTGTATTATGATTTATTGTTTCTACCAAGTAATGTTCATGGCATAGGAAGACACATGCACAATAAACAGCTCAGTGGTTCTCAAACACCACAACTTTGCTTTGGTACTTAATCACCCAGAGAAAATGTTTATTGCCATGCACACTCCTCTGCTGTGAACATTATCCTTTTAATTATAAAACGCTGTGCTGTACAAGACATACAGCGCAGTATACGGAATAAAATCTGGTATCTGTTTCTCAGGCAGGAAAATTTCTGTGCTGGGATCCTTGTCCCTTTGGTCTGCTTATCTTGACTTGACATAATATGGATCTAACATATCTTCTTTGACTCCGGTGAGTTTTGGGCTGGGATGCTGTGGGATCCTCCTGTGGAAGCTCAGCTCAGCTCCCCACTTTGGGGTCGAGTACTGAAAGAAGAAGTTTTCAAGGGCCAGATTTTACCGCCTTCATTAGTTGAAGAAAAGGGGAATGTTTGTAATGTAAGTGACAGTAAGAAGTAAAAGTCTTTGTCACTACTATGGCTAGTGATAACCCTTGCTTAAAACCTTCCTTTTCTTGGACTTGCTGAACATCACTGTCTCGTTTCACTGTTGGAAAAGAGGAAAAATTCAGGAAGTTAAAGAGCCAGTTTGACTTAAAAGGAAATTGCGGTATTTTTGTAGATTCTCCGTACCTTGGGAAAAAACCCGACTGTGTCTTGCAACCCTGCTGCCCCCTTGCACTGATGCACAGCAGAGGCGTAGCAGGAACACAGTGGGCAGCTCAGGAAGGGGCTGTGCAGAGGGCGTGTGGCCACCCCGGCCGAGTCCATGTCTCCCCCGGCTTCCTGGGAACAGGCAGCCACAACCTGGCTCATGTACATCCCCTTCTGCAGTAGTTTGGCTCCTTTGTCTAGGCTAAACACAGAGGAAAACACCATTTGAAAGCAGCTCAGCACTTCCCTCATGCCTGCTTCCCACAGGGAGCGAAGGTACATCTGTATATGCTGGAATTTACCTTGTACCCCCCCGGCCCCACAGACAGCAGCACAGTGCAGCCCTCGGCTGGCTGAGCCTTTCACAGTCAAGCCTGGAGCAGGGATGACATTCTCTGTGCAGTTACAAGGATCTGACCAAACAAGACACAACCATAGGCCGGAGAGGCTTTTTCAGCCACCTGTATTTTAAAGAAAATGTAAGCATCTGTCGTCATTCTGTCCATATACAGATCCCAGAGCAGCGTAGCAAAACCCTACCTGCTGTGGTTTGAGTGCAGGCATGCAGAGGGCCACATATTTTATTTAACCTCTTCTGTGCCGCGTTGGATTGTGAGATAGGATGTGAGTGGTGGGAAGTTGTACCTGATATAAGGTCCTTTGCTGTTCAGCTCCTTAAAACACAGGCTTTCGTGGCTCCCCTGGCAGAGTGTAAAGCCCCAGCCTTGTTCCAGGGCTCATACGCCAGACAGCTCTGCTGGGAGCTCCTGCAGCCCTTGAGCCGGGGAGAGGCTGTAGCAGGGTGGTGGCAATCCATGAGCCATCGGAGTTGTGTTGGGCAGCAGTTGTTGCCCCCAGTTCCACGCATAACCAGGGGGACCTGACAGCTTTCCAAAGAGCCAGGATAGCCTTCAGATGCCAATTCCCATGCACTCTTTCTGGGTTCCCTCTTCTGTCCTCCCCTCCTCTGCTGGAAGACCTTCCTCCTGTTATTTCTGACATCCTCAATCTGAGCCAGTGCTGTTTCTCCTTCTTGTGCTCATCCCGCATCCCCTGGGCTTAGGGCACTCTCCTTGAAATGATTAGCTGTCACCGCCACTTTGTCTCCCCAGCTCTTTTTCACAAAGCCAGTGGAGTAATAGGACCTCAGAGTTTTCTTTTGAAGTGTTTTCATCTAAAATTCCAGCATCCCTGGATTCCTCCCTCCCTCCCTTCTGTCTTTGTACTAGAGGAGAGATTTTTACATCATGTTGTAGATTCTGAAGCTCAAATAAGAGACATTGGTAGGGGATAAGAAACAACGAATCCATAGGAGTGTAACAGAAGTTCATTGTGCATCTAAAAACATACTAGATGCCACATAAGAAAATAGTAACATTTCAAATTACTATTGTCCTTTAGGGACTAGGAGTGAGCCTTACTGCTGTCATTTCATGATAGCTCTTCAGGAAGGCACCCAGCATGCATTACCCAGTAATGTAACTTTGTCTGATGTGCCTCCGTTTTATGTATAGGTAGTAGAACAGCTACAGACGCCTTTTTATATTTAGCAGCAGGTTTATAAGGATGAAGAAAAATGCCTGCATACCTGTATTGTTCCCATGGCACTTGAGCACTTAAATATCTTTTTCTGTTTGACATCCTTTGTATTTTAATAACACACAGAGGCATCAACAGAGATTGGAACTCTATTATGTGAAGAACTAAATGAACATGGAGAATGGCAGCACCTGCCCCAAGTACCTGACTGTCTAAAATAGACAAAACAGGCACTGAAAGTCCTATTATCTCCACTTATAGGTAAGGCCACAGGATAAATTAAGACTCCTATGGTTATACACAGTCTATAATAGTCATAGTTGTTGAACCCCTATCTCTAGAGCCCCAGACTAGTGTCTTTTAAACAGAATAACTGCTGCTTTCTTGGAAACAGTTTAACTCTGTTAATCATCAAGATGTAAAATTAGTTAATGCAGGTATTGAGACAGAAAGGTAATATGTTCAGATATTACTTCACGGCAGTGTTGGCATTTTATTTCCATAGGAACAGACCATAGCATATGTCCATCCCAGACTCAATCATTTGGGGATAAGACTTCTGTGCAGAGTTCACTGCCGGATTGCCTGGTTCCCAGCAGCAGCTTCCCCAGCTTTAAAGGAAATCCTCCAGTTTCTAAATGTATTTACATTTAGTTGCAGTAGTCAGACTAACTGTATTTTCTTTTCTTGTATTTTTTCTCATTCATCTTAAAATGCTAAAGCTAATAAACCCACTATTCCTTCAGGAAAGTAAGAGTCTTTTGAGATTATCAGATCCACTGCCCACTATTTTTAAACCAGATCTGCAGCTCTGACTGTATTTTTCTGCAGTGGATGAGTAACTGCATGTGGCAGGTTTATAGAAAACGAATTTCTCACCTTCAGTGATACTTAAGGAGAGCATTGGTACCATCTGCACTGATCCCATTACAGCCAGCTTATGGACAGCTGGGATGTCTAGGCATCCACTCTCCTCATTAATCCCCCATTCCACTACGATAAACTTCTGCAGAGATGGCAACACATTGCAGATGGAATTAATCCACCATGGCAGGAGCTAATTAAGAGAACAAATCTGAAGCAGTGCCTTATGGCTTTAATTCCCTTTCTATACCTGCAGGGCAAGGACTGTTAAAAATGAAAAGAAGTTAAGCATAAGCCGATGCTGGCATTAACCATGTCTGCAATCTCAAATACTATTGCTCCTGCTCATTTCAGCAAACCTGGGATCAGACTTTAAAAAAAAAAAAAATCCAAAAAAATAAAACCTAATGAAGTATGAAGAGAACAGAGGGGAAAAAAAAAAAAGCCGTTTTCATGAGGAATATTCAAAAATCAACCTGACCGCTCTCCTAAGAAAGCTGATACAATTAATCTCAGCATCAAAGCACAGTTTTGCAAGTTGGCATATGCATTCAGACAGATACAAAAGGTCTTTTCGGGACCAAATAGAAGTATAAATTATCTGAGATTGTATCATTTATAACAAGAAATAATCCTCTAAAAGATGTTGATGTCTCAGGATAAAAGCAACCATCTGTGCTTGTGTTTTCCAAAGGGGAACTCGCTCTTCATAGGTTTTGGAACTTATGATCTTCAACCATTAAAAAAAATAATAATCCTGAAGCCTTTCATTATCCACCAGTTCAACTCTCTGAGCCCCCTGTCTAAAGCCAAGAACGGGGTATGATGAAAACGAAAACCTGTACGCATGATTTCGCAAGATAGGAGTGCCAGCATATAAATGACCAATAGCAGAGGAAATGAATGAAATGCGCACAGGAGCATATGGGAAATGTTAGAGCTACTGGTGATCTGTGCAGTATTTATTCGCAAAACCTTGAAGTATGCTTTCTGGATGAGAGCTTTACAAAATGTATTACTTCAAACTTAAATAGCTCTATTTGTAGTGCACTGAAGCATGTGCTTGGCTTACAGCATATGCTTAAGGCTCTTCTCTGCTTGTCAAAACACTTTGGGCTAAATATACAAAAGATATAAGCCTGCCGATTAGTTTTATATGATCTGTCCTGAGAAGCCTTGCTATCACAGGGGAATCCTGACTTCAGTCTCTCTAGGCAGCGCAGTTGCTGGTACCACAGAAACAAGGGAGGAGGTGGTAAAACCAGTTGTAGAAAATGTTGAGTAATTGCCATTTTTTTTTACAGGAACTGAGGCATCTCCTTCTGCAGAAAAAGTTACGGCCTTTACTGGAATTAATTCCTTATGCCCTTACTTATGAAACTAGAGTGGTGAAAAAATAAGTCAGATCTTACTTTCTTTTGAGATTAGTTATAGTATTGGAGCTTCCACTCCATCTCAGATCAGTGGTCTGAACACATCAGGTGAAATAAAAGTAGGTCTAGACCTACAGGACACTCCTAATTGCCTGGCAGCACCATCCAGAGCCATGTCTGCACTGCTGATATTTAGGAGATAGGGATATTGTTAGCCCATGAGTCAGCTGCAACTTGGTAGAATTTTTTTAAAGACTGTGGTTCTGGCTTAAACATTTGCTAATGCATGAGGCTCGGTCACCTTTCTCCCTTTGTGGATCTAGGTAAGGACTGCAAGCCAGAACAGGGTCATGGCACTAGGAAGTGGTGTCAAAAATTCACTGAGGAAATTGGACTTAGGGAATTGTGAGCCCAAAAGTGGACAGCCAGGAAGGAAGCTGGGGAATGCTGTCCTAGGGGTGGAAGGGCAATTGAGCATCATTGAGCAAAGCACCGTGCAAATGGACCCACGCTAGAGGCATCTGAGGAAGGTTAATGCAGAGCTGTGCTTCCCTTCCTAGGCTCTGTGGGCTCTGGGATACTTCTGCACGCTATGGCTTCATGTTGCTACAGCTTTCCTGTCTGTTGAAATCAGTGGGATTTCTGTATCCCCTCCAAGTTCAAGGTTGCTTTTAAGCACAGGCATTAATTGAGTTGGTAGCAAGTTGGTTTTTTTTTTTTTTTGCTGAGTTAGGGTCAGACAGTCATTCTGATAACCCATGCACGGAGCTTCTTGTTAAAAGAATGTGTCTGATCCTAGAAAAATAGCAGCTCGGGAGCAAAACATAATATGTGCTTTTGGTAGGGGTGTTTGTCACATGCTGTGTCTCTGTTACTTGCGATAAATTAGAATGATGTATTCCTAAATCCAACTGATAGCTGGGTCTAGACAATTAAGATTGATTTTATGTATGGCTCCTTAGAGTCTAATAACTTACATAGGAACAGTTATCTTAAATGGTAAGAGGCCCATTATTTTCCAAACTATGCAAATGTCTTAAATTTTACTGCTAGATTATTAATGTCCAGTTGCTTGCATATGAAGAGACAGAGTCTGGATAAATTTTTGAAAACGTGCCTCAGAGCTTTGATTCTACAAAAACATCAAAGTTACTCTAAATCCTTCAGTCAGACAGGGCTCATAGAGGCTTGGATTGTCTCAAAGTGAGCAATTAAGCTTGAACTGCTAGATTGAATTTTTAGAAGAATTGCTATGAGGAAGAGGGGAAATAAAAAAAAAGCAGCAGAGTTTTTGGCCTGTGCTCTTTGGTTGTAGCTCAAGGAAGACGGTGAGCATTATTGATTGGGTTTCTCAGTTTCAAATTACAGAAAAAGATTGAAGACTTAATTTTACTTGTGGCAGGCAAGCATCAGCCCCCTGCTCCTCTATCCGTGTGTGCTCAGGCAGGCTGCTGGGCCAGGCGCTGCTTCGTTCCCCTCCTTTGGACTCCGCAAGGAGAAATTGCAGAATGCTGTCTCGAAAGATTGGATTTGAAAAAGCACCGGACGTTTGAATACTTACTGAAACTACTGAGCAGAAAGGACATGTTGCCTCTGTTGCAGAATTAGGTTCTTCCTCTAGCCTGATGAAGTTCCTTCTTTCCTTCATACACACTAGATTTTTGCTGGGTTTGTACTTTGAAAGCCTGAACTCCGGAGCAGCATACAGGTGAGATACAGGAGGTGATGGGGACTATCCAAGCTCTTTCAAATCCTGAAGATTCAAGTCAGACTTAGTTTTGATTTGGAGTAAAGTTTTAATCCTTGGATTAGATGAAATATGTTCTTACCTTACCTGTTAATGAAGGCTTGCTCCACAGCTCTATATGATCACGGAGAAATGGCTTCTAAATCAAGAGACATTGGCTAGGAATGATTTAAACAAACAATTCACCATCATTTATGTAAATAGCTGCTCAGTATATCTGAGCACCTTTGAATGAATGAGAGATTCAAGTCAAGGGACATTTTGTTCAGACCTTTTCAGCTTTTCTAAAAACGGGCTGCTCTGTCACAGTTACCAACTCCCTTTTCTCTGATGGACAGTAAAGGGGATACAGCACTCGGGGGTGGCGCTGTGTGGAAATCCACAATCAACAAGCATCTGCCTGGGGAAGTCATGTGTCATACTAGATCCTCCCAGACCAACTTTTGTTTGACAGCATACGTGCAAGATCAGTGCACGTGGAATCAGAATCATGCCAGTGAGGCCCACCAAGAAGTAGAGCTGAGTGGCAAATAATTCCTGCTAATTTCAGGGAAGTTGTTTGATTCATAAGAAGGAGGAGCTGGACTTTGAATTCTTCTGAGTAGGCAGCTCCTGTGTTGAGGAGATAGGAGTCTTGGAAGACATCTTTAGGCAGAGGATTCACGTATTTATTTGTTCTGTAACTGAAAAAGATTATGACATTTGGCAATTCATGCGAAGGCTTTCAACTTAATTTTTCTCTAATGCTTTTTTTCCCACTAGTTCAGATGGCAGGTTACTCTTTCATGTTTCCCAAGTTGGTACATATTCAGATCAAACACTTACAAAAAATAGCTCAGTAAAATAACTCTTGCCTTGTGCAGAGAGTCATGGCAAGCGTCAGAATCTTTTTGTTTTAACTAGTTTTGTTTTTCAGGGTCTGATGTTTATAAATCATTTAATATGCAGCTGTGTTATTTCGCTTGGTGACCTTAGCATCTTTGTTTGGGGATTTTGTGTTTTTCAAATGAAAATACGTTTTTGTAACTGAGCAGAGCAAATAGGGACTATTTGTGGTGTTGTGGATAAATAGCAAACCTGATTTAAAACAATATAGGGCAGAGTGATGGGGTGGGAGAGAGGATGGAGAGGTCTCAGGTGCCCTTTTACCTGCTGGTCACTTCCTCCGCACCCCCCCATCAGCAGCGAGCATCCCCTGTAAAACACGAGTTAATTCTCTTGGACTCTTTATGCTCCTTTCAGGTGGAGGGTGATGGCAGGAGCTGGAGCAGAGGTGCTGGGAGCACTGGTGGGGGGTGCCAAGTCCGGGTTGGTGATTCCTTGCTCTGTCTGCCTGGCCTGGAGATGTGGTGTCCTGAGAGTCCTGGGGGCAGGCATTCGTCCCAGACACCGCCACGCGCTACAGCTCTGACAGAGTAAACTTTAGCAACAGCAGAATCTTTGAACAGACAATTAGGAGTTAAGAAGCTATCCATCAAAAACCTCTAAAAAGCACACCAGAGTTCAGACTAGAATTGGGGGGAGGGAGAGTTTCTACTTGATTCTTTTGTTGTATCAAGAATCAGTTTTAAGAAGAATTTAAACACTTTCTTAAAATAATGCGTTTAGTTGTGTGGGTGTAAGTAGCAAATCTTTCAGCTCATAGAACTGATGCTTCGTATAATTTCCTGATGTTCACTTACCTCAGCTGTTAATGGAAGCTTGCATTCCAACATAAACTCTTATCCTCCCACTGAAAGCGGCAGGAAAGATTTGTCCCTGGTGACAGCCATGGGCCATTAATGCACTGCACACAATGGATGTACTCTCCCCTTCTGTTCACGGGCTTCAAAGCTATCAAGAGCAGTAGAATGCTAACTGTTCAGAAATGTACAGCGGGGCTGGAGCGGTGTGCTCCTCCCCACCGAGAGAGCTGAGCCCATCTCTAAGTCAACACAGACAAATTACCTTGGAGGGCATGCCTGCTCCTGGGGTATTCGCTTGCATTCATATCCCAAATCATATTGAAATGTGACAGTAGAGTTCAGTACGAAGGGCTGGCCACCAGGTAACACCTTCGCTGCTGAGCTCACCGACACTGAGGGCTGCCGTGCATACAGATTTTCCAAGACTCCATCTTTCCATGGAAAGACGGAGGTTTCATTACCTCTGGAGTGTGTCTTCTTGACCGTATGTGTGCTATAGACAGTTTGTGCCAGCACCATGGCTACTTCCCTCAAAAAAACCTACTACACATGCTCCAAGCTGATCTTTGGCTAGCATTTCTGGTATGAAAATCGATACTTTGATTATACGGCCCATTCTGTACTGGTCAATTCACTTCTGGAAGAGTCTTGTGGCACCAAGCATTAGCCAGGGCAGTGGAGTTGGCCAGACACTTGAAGAGAGGGGATGAGCGGAGGAGAGCTGGGCATGCACTGAGCAACCAGGCAGCAGAGAAAGTGGAGAGACTCACAAACGATAGGTAGTATGGGAGTGCAGCAGTGTGTGCCAGGAGGAAAAGCTGGCCGGAAATCGGCTCTTGGGAAGGCCAAAGGGAAATGTTAATTAAAGACTCTGGGAAGCCCTGAAGTTTATTTATCCAGCTCAGGTTAGAGCCGTACCAGTTAGCTAAGACGGAGGAACTTCTCACGATTTCTATTGCAGCTGTAACATCAGCTGTGAGGTTATAAGCGTGTGTATATACATGCAAATGTGTGTGTGAGTTATACATATGTATGCTTAAATCAATGCAGAGTTTGTGCACAACAGGCCAAAACTTAACTTTCTGGCATGGTTGCTAATTGTACTATGTTGGCGTAAGTCCCCATATTCTTACTGTAAAGTGCTGCCAGGAACGAGACGTTGTTCTTATTTTCAATTTCCTTTCTTGGAGGCAGTAAATTAAAAGGAAGATCAGAGTCACTGAACGCCTAATTTGCAAGAGAGGGCTTAGCTGCTTGTTACCAGGATTTAAAATGTATTTTGCAAACTTGTATCCTGTTGGGATTCAACTTAACTGATTGGAAGTGACGTGGGCAGTCTTGCCCCCTACCAGATCAGTGCAGTAAAGCAGATGGCTGGCCAAGGCACTGTTCCATTATTAAACAGAACGGCAAGGAGCCTAGAAAGAAGCACGGTTACAGCCTTTATATCTCACAAGGCCATATACTTTCTCTAAGATGAGGGAAAATTAATATGGCCTCTTTATTGGATGGAAAAGGCTTTTCAATTTAACCTTGAGCTATTTCCCTTTACAAAGAAATTGCATAAAAGCAACAATGAAAAAATTTAATCTTCTTACAGGATAATAGGAGAGAGATCATCTGGAGTTTATAAAGCATCTTAGTTAATGGATTCATTTTAATAATGACAGGGTTTTCCACCCACATTGGCGAATCTTGATGACTTTTTTTTTTTGAGTGCATGCATCCAGATTACTCGAATTAAAGCACAGAAAGGAAGTGTCATAGTAAGAATAATGCAAGCACTTTTCTGTCTGTCCTTTGGCATTCGAGATGGAAAGTCACAGCATTCTCCCCGATGCTTGGGTCCATAATTTGGGCACTGCCTCTGACCATCTTTTCCCTAAATCTTTATGTCTATGCCACAGCAGATTCATACTCCAGCCTCTGAAGTGTAGCGTCTTTACACTATACCTCTGGCTCTCATCGGGGCTTCACCAACTGAATTCCTACAGCAGGATCTTCTCTGACTTTAACAGCGGCTCCTACTTGCAGCTAGCTGAAGTGCTTCCTCCAGGGTCCTTTCCTTTGCCAGCTGGTTCAGCTGCATAACTTCTCTCTGTGTGTCCTGCTGGGTCCTTTATTTACTGCCACTAGCATTAATTGTTTGCCTTTACTCTAAAGGCCCTGCCTGATCTCTTCATGTCCCCATTATCACTTATTTTATGCTGTTAAGACAGTGGAAAGGACCTTCCCACAGGCTGTGCCATTCTGCTTTCTCCCATTTCCTGCTTAAACCTCCTTTTCCTAAAATTTTTTATGAGCTTTCCGACTTCTGCTAACACCACTGCTGTGTTATGTCCTTGCCTCCTTGGCTGCCTTTGTGTCTTGAGGCATCGGTGTCCTGTCGGTCTGTAAGTACATGGGGGAAGAGCTTGTCTCTGCTCTGTCTGCTCAGCACATAGTTCTGTGTGTTCCTGGTCTATTATCGTGGCTTCTGGGCCCTACAGTAATACAAATAATTAACAGCAGTTCTTTTCACCATCGTCTGGAAATGCTTGTCAGCTTTGTGTCATTTCTTGTAAATGTTTAGCAAACCTTGTGAAGCAAATCTTGCAATCGAGGAAGAAAGCCAAGTTGATTATCAATCCAAGTATAACACAATACTGTCCTATGTTGAGTGTTTGTTTATTTTTCGCTTGCTGAATACATTAGAATTCTTTAAGCAGGGTCTAACTTTGCCTCAGCAGATACCTTGTATGTTGTGAAATTCCTCTCTGTCTCGGATGCAGGTGTTTACCAAAGCTGTTGGAGTCTGCTGGTTTGCTCCTTGCTTTCCCTAATCAACAGGCATCCCAAGATGCTTGCTAGATTAATTGAAAAGTTGCCAGCTGGGAAACAAGTTTGTGCTTGTGTCTCACCATTGGGTTGGATCTAATGTGAAAAGGAGGAAAAAACAGTATTCCTCTTTCTGTTTGCGGAAAATTCCCTGAAAGGTTTTCTGAAGGTTCAATGAGAGTGGCTCCTTGCTCAACAGCACCTGGGTGGGTATTGGGAGAGTTCTGGGAAGATCCCCAGTGCTTCCTTCATTAGGAGGACATTAGGAACCGTTAATTCTTCACAAAAGGATATGCCCTAAGCAAAAAGTTTGTAAATGTTATATATACTGTAAGTGGTCACAGGAGCTTCTCTCCAATGCATTTTTTTTTTCCCCTTCTTAGTAGTGCTATTAGTGGTGAAGCCAGAGCATTTCTGGGAGATTCCACCGGTGCACACCATGCAAATGGCCCTGTACCCACCACCCGGCAGCCTTAACTTTCCCCAGTGGTCTGAGACGGCAGAAGTGCTGGCCGCTGCTCCAGGTCTGCCTGATCTGCTCTTCCTCACCCTGCAGGTCCGGAGGAAGTGGGAGATTGGCTGAAAGAGCAGCTGAACTGCTAAATTCAATTTCTGATCATGTTTCCAAACCTCATACAATGCAAATTTCTCAGGAGCAAACACTCACTTTGAAAAAAAACCAAACAACCTGCAACCAATAATTCCAGCCGAGTGACATGAGGATTTTGAAGGTGAATCCTGTGATGGGAATAACGCTTTAAACTAACAAGCCCATGAGTGAAGAGATCAAATTTGCTACTCTTCTTTTCACTTTTCTTTTGCCTCAGTTTCTCCATTCCCGCTCTGTTTTCTGAATCAAGGGATTTCTTCTTAATAGCCTTCATTTTGTCTCTTTCCAGAACTACTTGGGAAACAATCTTTGCAATACCAAAGACTGGTTTAATTTACCAGTCTATTTAATAACGTTACCTGATTCATCATTACCAAGCTGTATCTTCTACACCTGCAGAGTAGGAGGAGGAAATCTTAACCCTGTCTTTTTCTTCCTGGGAAGTCCAAATGGGCTAATTTTGAGAGAACTACCCTCTTGTGACAAATTATCAAGGTTCTAGAGTATAAACAGGTGGTTTGTAAGTAGTTTTTTAACAGTTCCAGATCCCCATAAATCTGCTATAGGCAGCACAGGAATTGCTTCTATTAAATCCTGGATGGGGATATGGAAATTTAAGAGTGTCTTCAGGGATCCTATGGTGTCCGCTTATTCAAAGCATAGCTCCATTTTCAGCAGTCTCCATCATGTTAAGCGATTCCCACGGGTTTTGCAACAGAGCATCCCTTGCACATCAAGGTACGCAGCTTCACATCCAGGTTGTGAGCCATATGGAGACTGATATGACTTTATTCTCTGCTGATAAATTACTTCCAATTTTAAAAACAGGAAGTTCACCTTATTATGGATGAAACGGCACATTCTCCTCCACCCCTTTCACAAGGCATGCTGTTGTTCATTTGCACGTAAGCTTAAATACCTGCATGCTCATATACCAAACCCGACAGTGGAGACACTAATAAGTGTCCTCATTTCATGTGTACTCTCCTTCCTTGAAAGCAAAAACAGATCTCAAAGAAGAGTCCCAGATCAGAAACACAAAGAATGACAAGTCTCTTTCCCCTGTGATTATTCAGCCAGTCTCTTCTGGAGGGATGTCCATAAATCTCATCTTTTTAATATACACTAAAGAAACTTCTTCATTACCAGCTAACGTCAGACTTCATTGGATTTCATCTGCTAAAACAATCAAGAACCAAATTTTGCTCCCTGAAGGTTGAGAAGGCTCATCCCTCCATCCAGAATGTGGCTTGTGGTGCCCTGAAACTACCTGAAAATAGTGACCGAAGAAGTTTTATTATGTTTGTTTTTCAGGGTGAGATATTAAGATGAAGGGTGTCATTCTGCCCTTTTCAAGTAACAACACTTTGCTGTAAGGGGCTAAGACCCACTCAGTGGGCCAGGGGCTCAGGCTGGAGGAGCGCTCGGGCTGATGTGAAGAAGCTGTTCGGCTTCACGTACCATTATTAAATATCCTCTGGCCTGGAGGCTGCAGCGGGCATGTCCCAGGTGACTGAACCCAAGGTTACAGCAGAACCATTCTCACTTTCTCTTCTTTTCTCGTCCAGCGAATTTACAGTTACTCCATATGAGAGGAAATACCATCGCTAAGGGAGACTGTGAGCTCTACTGTGGATGCTCTGTGGCCCCATGATTAAGGCTTCATTCTCAACATGGAACAAGGAGATGAATTGGAATCCAGATTCTCCACGTCCCCAGGCAGTCCTCTGACTGCCAGGCTCCTCGCTGACAGGCAAGGCTCTGCTTCGGGAGCCCCTTGCATCCATTGCTTTGGGAAAAATGTCCAACACAGGCAGGTGGGAGCTGCTGTTGGATAATCAGTATTTTCATTTTGGGTCAGTTGACAAGTTGGCTCGTTTGTGATCTTTTTGGAGGGATGTGTGTTTCTGCCACCAAACTTATAATTTTTGCATGCAATTCTGTTTCTCCTCTGCCAGTTTTAATTCATGTGGAGAAAGGAGAGGAAAAAAAAAAAAGCTTAAGATATGTAAAGTAAATAGCTTTCATTTTTTCTCAAATGTATTCATTACTCAAAATTAGTCAGTGAATAATTTACATGGATGATTCCTAGTTCACCAATTGTCTGGGAGCAGTTCATTACCCGTACTCAAATTGCAGATGTTTTGATTAGGTACATGAAATACATCACAGCTGTGATCTTTCTTTCAGGATAGTTTCTCTGATGTCAGCAGAGGCTCTCCTCATTTATACCAGCAGTAGACCTGAATTAAGCTCAGTATATATCTCTCTTGATTACAGAACTTAAGCAAAGCTTCCTGAAATCCATGCGAACTTTGTGTTCCTGACTGTCAGTCTTGGGCCACAAGCGATTTTTCAGCCATTTCGGGAAAATAGCAGGGGTTCACAAACCCAAACAGAGATGTCAAATCCTGCACAGCAAGTATGAGGGACCAGGCTTGCTTTTCTGCATGACCTTTCATAGGTTCTTGATCAGTAGCCCCTCGAGCCTTGGTGGATTCTGGGCTGAAAATCACAGGATTAAACCTTTAATTAGGTGTCTCAGAGCTGGGCTGCGGGTGTGAAAGCTGACAGCTCCGAATTGGCTTTGGCCAGCACTGTGAATCACTGTGGATACGCTTCCTTTAGAACATGCTTTACAGTTCTTTAGTCTTTCCTTTCTGCAAACAAGCTTTTCTTGCAGTCCTTGATTTCCACAGTGGTCCCTGGTTCGTTTAGAAAGGACTGTATCTCCACGGACAGCTTCACTTGTTGTTCTGCTTAAACTCTCTTGGGACACAGTCTTAGTTAAGCATTGCCATGGACAAACATAGCATTCTTAAAGCTGAGAAAAAAGGTGAAATCATTACTGTTAGTCTACAAACAAGAGTTAAATACCTATCATCAAATGTAAAAAGGAGTAAATATGGTATAAATTATTCTAATAGGTTTGCACAAAAAAGAGCAATTAAACTAATGCAGTTTGACTTCTTTTCAATTAATAATGTACCCAATCATTTCTACATTGTTTGGAAAGACTATGTGCAGATAATATTGTCTTATGGCCTAATTTTTTTCATGCAATTAGTTGCATACATTTGCTGACAGGCTAATTTATGAGCAATTGCTTTAAAAGCAGAACTATTTTGCATTTAATTACATTGGGTTGTAATCCATCTGTTGACAAATTTGTGTGTTTTGCTATTTATTTGCTAATGCGTTCCACTACTTCAACATGATCAGTCATACCAGTTGAATATTTTTTTGATTATATAAATACCGTAGGGTAATTAAGGGCCAGATGTATGGCTGGTGGGAATGACTACTTGCGGTATTTCTACCCCCACCCCCCCCCCAAGTTGAACCTTTTATTACTGCTCTGCGGAGAGTGAACAAAACTATGATTAAAACTGGAATTCTGTGGCTGCTGTTTCTCAGCAGCTGCAGCAGGGGAAGGTGGGGGAAGTCTGTCCAACAGGCCCCTGCGATGCTTTGTGCCCAGGACCTGCTTGCTGCTCATTCGTGTGCAGGTATCTCTAAAACGCCACGAGCAAATTGATATTCTCCTGGTGGGAAGCAGAGAGCAGCCTGGGAAATCAAGGCAGTTACTGCTTGGACTTGCTGAAGAGTGGTGTTGTTTGAGTGTAAGAAATACTTTTTTTTTTTCTAGTACTCTTCAGTGGAAAGAGAGATATTGCGCTGAGGGGTTTCATACAGGTGCGGTACTTGGACTTTGTGTCAGCCTTGGGGGAAGAAGGAGGAAGGCTCAGAAAAATGTGGGCCAGGTGAGGGTGTGTCGTGGCCTGTGGGTGGAGGAGCTTGCTTGTTTTCGGTCCTTTAGTGGGTAGTTCCTTCAGGGCCAGTTGAGTTTAGGTTGCTCTCACAAAAAGGATGGGAGCAATGGATAAATCTTAAGACAAAGTCTTGGCAAAGTTGGTTGCATCTGGACACCCCATAGCACTTGACAAAGCACTGTGGGACAATGGACAAAGCCTTCTTTCTTCTTGCAGCAACAGCCGCAGGGTGCAGTGTTGGATTCCCTCTGTGGACAAAGCTCTGTCATTCTTTCCCATATGGACTAATACATGGGCCCCTAAGAAACCCCTTTTGTTTGCCTGATAATGTGAGGTGAGCCATACTATCCAGGAAAGAGAAGGGCTGCAAAACCTGGCTCTTGATAGAGCTTTTAAGACTATTTAGTTCAAGGCCCTTCGAAATAGCTCTAGAAAGTGACAAGTAAAAGTGACAGCTTCTTGTGTATCAAAAGCAAAGACTGAATAATGTGCATTGAAACCTTTTGTGGTGACAGTGCCTGTAAAGATGTGCATGAGCATACATATGCTCCAGCTGGTTCATTTGCACTATTGTGATAGAAGTACAGGCTATTGATTCTTTTTCCAAAATAAAGGTCATTATAAGGCTTGTGAAGGTACGTGTTTGTACGGGACTGTCTGTCCTTAGCTTAGGTTCAGATACACATCAGCTTTCCCAGCCTCCGAGTGGGATTGAATTGAATCCTGCAATTGCCACGTTTTCAGGCAAACAGTTTCTGACTTTGGATTAAAGACAAAAGGTCAAATTAGAATTCTCTTTGTGTGCTTTGTATGTTGGATTTCTGGTCTTGTTTCTTTGTGGTCTTAAATAACTGAATTTCTGTTTCTCCTGAGTATTAACAGCTGGCAGCTGTACAGATTATGAGAGTTCACGCATCTATAAAAATATCAGTTCCTTTTGAAGTGTTTTAAAGCATAAATTATAGTTAGATAATATCCTCAGATGACAATATCAGTCTGTGAAAAAGGATTTTCTTTCCCCACCTCCTTCTGCTTTTAATCTAGAAATTAAAGACAATGGGGACTGCAATTATCAAAGATGCCAAAAAATACTCCCTCTTGGTGGGTTTCACCTAGAAGTTCTAGTTTCTGCTCCGTGTACTTTGGGAAGCTCAGTTTGTTTTTAATATGCTTTTGTAGAGCCGTCTAACAGTTCCCATAAAGCATGGTGAAAATAGAGCTTAAAGGAATGGGTGGACACTTTGTGAGAGTCAGACAAATAAATTGCATGCTCTTTATTCTCTGAAGTACAGATGACTAGAATTGCACCTGACTGAATAATTCGCAGCGATTAATTTGAAGAGATTTTCCTGGTTTTCAGTGTTCTTTGAAAACCTGTATATTTAAGCAGAAGTATGGTTTATTTAAACATATTTCAGCGTAATTGTTTGGCCTTGAGCCTGCTAGCAGGCAATTGTCATTTGAAATACACAGTGTATAGACAAATTCCACAAACTCAGTGATGTTTTTGTCTTATATGATAGGGAGTTACATGGCGATGGTTTTATTGCTTAAATTGCAAGTTGCATGTTTGATGGTAATATTTGCCATTCTTGCTATTTTGGCTAACCATATTAGACAGCCAGGGAGAGGAGATGGTATCAGATAATTCATATAAGTAGCAGGCTGAAATGTGCATTTTGCAATAGAATTTGTTTATTATTGCTGGGTTTATGGTAGTGGTTCGTATTTACTGTTATGGACACGGCAAATGAGTATGTGGGTGTTCCAGGCAATTGACATCCTAGAAGGCTTCCCTGCACTGCTTCCAATCATACTTTTCCTGCCATTATCATCTTAACTTCTCTTTAGGAGCAATTTTCTCACTGCAATTAATAATTGGTTTGGATATTGTTTTGTCCTTGGAAGCTGAGATGATTGCAGAGAAGAGCAAGACAGCGATTGTAAGAGAACATGAACCCCACCCTGTGCTTCTGAGAAAAGTCACTGATGAGCAGAAGCCGTGGGGAAAAAGCAGCAATCTGCTCCTGTCTGTAGGTTTATTTGGGATCAAGAGCTGAACTAATACACTGTGAAGGGCAGGGGCAAGGGAAAAGCAGTACAGAGGGAGCAGCTCTGAAATTTGGGACATCAGCCCGTGTCCGTACTGCTGCTATGCCAGCTGAGGGTGTACGAGTTTTAAAGTCTTTAACACACTGCAATTTCATGTTGCATATTCAGTTTCAGAACTGAAGATACGCATTTTCTCATGAGATCTCTGTGCTGGTTTCCCAGCTGAAGAGGTCCAGAGAGAGTTTGCAGAAGTGGAAGTAGGGGAATTCTGAAGCGTGATGAGGCTCATCTGAAACTTAATCACTGTTGGCCCTGATTTTACATTCAGAATCCAAATAGCTGCAAATATGAGTGTGGGAACCAGCAGTGATTCTATTCCATGTCTTTCATCATGAGATCCTACTGCCCCCCAGAGTCTGACTAATAACATCACTGAGACCAAGATCCAATGAATGGGCTGTCTTCCCTGAAACAGATGGAAATATTTCATGGCATGGAGCTTGGGCTTTCCCAGTTGTCCTATTAGCTGTCCAAAGTAATTTAGTTCAGATGACCAAGACATGGATGTTAGGAATTCTTCCTGAGTGGAAAACGAACTCGTTGGCTGAACAAGGGCAGGAATTAATTGGTGATCAGCAAAGGTGTAGATCTGCAGAACTGTGAGGAGTGAGGAAGTGATTGCATTGCAACTGCCTTGTTGTCTACTGCAGCAGCTTAATTCACCTCACAGGAGTGAGGTGAAGAGGGTGTTTCTGTCATTAGCTGTAGGCACCTAACTGAAGTAGGGTTTGGTGCAGTTATGGTTAGCAGTGGATGTTCCCTCTGGAGTCGATGGAGGGACAGGAACCCCCTGGGAATCGTTCAGATCACAGAAGTTAGGTGGCACAAATACCTTCACTCCTTTTCATAGCTCCTCATTCACCCAGGTCCCATCTGCTCCTTTCTTCAGACTGGCTGTTCAGTCGCAGTCCCTGAGGCAGCTTCCCCGGGCACACAGAGGAGGCAGGGGCACCGCTCCGCCGTGACGTGCCGCGTTTGCTCTCGGGAAGTGGCCCCTCGCAATCCCCTTGCTCTGTGTTTGCCACTGTGCGCTCCGGGCATTGGTGAGCGGCACCGCGGGCTGAGATCAGCCAAAGGGGCTGCACAACCCAAGGGGCTATGTGGCCAAGGGATTGCTTCTTTGCCTCCCTGAATCCCGAGGCTGTATTCCCATGCACTTTCTTCCCCTCAGTTGCTGTGGCACTACCTGCCCAGCAGCTCTTTACCCAGGAAGACAGCCCACTTCTAAGAACATTTTTTTATGAGCATGAGGACGCTTCCTCTGCTACATCCAGCTAACTCTCTCATTACGCTTTATAGCAAACATTAATGTCTAGAAAAAAAAGCAAGTTTTATCTGCTCCCAAGATAGAACATAAAACAAACATCCAAAGCTCTGTAATGCCAAGACGTTTTTAGAATGCTTTTCAGAAAATGTACTTGACTTCAATCATTCCAAATCTATTTTGTAATTACAAAGCCATTTTATGTTCCTTTGAAACTGATTCTAAAGCTATTCCACAACCATACTGAAAATATCTTAGATATAGAATTTATACAAACATTTATTTCAGTCCTGTCTTTTTTTCTTTCTT
>VXBO01014312.1:737464-817883 GCA_013400135.1 Rhinoptilus africanus
TTTTTTTTTTTTTTTTTACTGTGTTGATAATCTTTACAGTAGAAACAGGGGCTTTGCAGAACCTGAGGTGCTCTCGAACATCTCACCATGACCTCTATAAAAGGCTGCTTGAAGGAGTTCCATTCATCTGGGCACCGTTAGTCCAAAAAAAGGAAAAAGAAACCCACCCAATGCAAAGTTTTAAGGCCAGATGGAGTCATTAACATTTAGTTTCAGCTTCCCCTATAGCACAGGCCATACTGCTTAACCAAGAATTCCTGCATCAAGGAGAGCAGCAGAGGTTTACTAGACCACGAAGTTTATTACTGGCTCTAAGGTTTCATCAGTTGGCTGCGGGGCATGGCAGGCTGGTTCGCCTGATGAATAGGAGAAAGGTCTATTCTCTCTTGCCATATGGTGATAATAGTAATGATTGAAAACCACTAAATAGGCCACACGCTTAAGGAATATCAGTGAGGTTTGGATCAGCATGTTTGCCTATTGTTATTATATTACTTTCTCCTTGACAATGCTGTGTGGGGAGCATGATCACATCTATAACACCGATCACTGTCCAGCTGTATGTAACCCTGACACTAAGTAGTTTTCCTTTGAGGACTAAATAGTATTGGCAAAGCACAGATCACCTTACCTACTAGATAGAGCCTGTCTCAGACAAAACAAAGCGTTATGTAGAAGCAGCCGTGTTAAAGCACGAATCCATCATCGATGTGTAGGGCCAGGAACTGAATGATGTGTGTTTAGAGAGCAACCTAGTCATAGCCTATGTAATGCCAAGTAAGAAAAGCACATAGGAGAGGGAAGGTGGAGATCTGCTTCTGCAAGTATGTGCGATATTCACAGTGCGAGAGCGTATGCACCGAGTCAAAATAACATGTGATGAATTATCAAGTGTTACTATGTAAAGTGGTTGGAAATAAAACTGACACTAGATGAAAAGTGATGTGATACAGCTACAGTAATTGCTGTGAAAGCAGAGGAAGGGAATGTAAACCAATGTGACCTGGTTCTGATTTGAAATCGGTGGAATTTACATCCCCTGAGCATCATTTTTGGCCCACAAGGAAATGAGCAGGCTTCCCACTCCCTCTGTTTACGGGAAAAGCAGCTGCATAGCTGTTCTCTCACCCCAGTCTCATCAATACTGGCTTTCATGTTATTAGTTCTCAAGATTGCTCTCTTAGTGATTCAGCCTTTAAGATGTGGTTATTGTGCTTTTTATAAGTGAATGGAAAAACCCACAAAGGTTAGCTATATTTCTTCTCAGTGAATTCCTTAGCAGAAGGAAGCATTCAATGATCCCTCTTTCCGTGAATGTGGTCTGACAGATCAATGCGTTTTCTGGGTTCTGTTACCCTGCTGAGAATTTGTAACAGATCTTGAGGCCAGACCACGTCTTCTCTTCCAGCCAAGGATAAGTTAATTAGGTAAACATGACCACACAGTCCCGCATAGTTTCTGCATTGTCACTCTCTGCAGGGAGATGGGGGCATGTTGTTCCCTGTCCCACAGGAGAATCAATGGAAGTCGCAGCGTGTCTGTGCACGGAGGTACCATCTGCTTATGGGCCTTTTCCACAGTTTGGGAGTACTTTCTGTGCTGGGGGGGGCTGTAAGCTGTTTACCCCCTGCGCAACTGGGGTACAAAGTGCCAAGGTGAATATTTACGAGTGATAAATGGTTTTTTTTCATTTGTACTACAAATCTGTTCTCGGGGGGCTTTTTTTGTTCCTTTTATACCAAAGGAAGGTACAATTTTGCTGATGATTTCTGCCTACTGACATAACTAATTACTTAATCAAGGGCTTCTGCCTTCTGTTTAAAGATAGCTGAGATATTAAGAGATTGCATTAATGCCCTCAGAAACACAGCAAGACTTGAGAAATCTATAAAGATATATTTAGTGGTAAAAATTATTCCATGATAATTTGTCAATTACAGTGTTCTATCAGATATCAAATGCTCGAGATGAAATTCTGCTCCAGCTGGGGGAGGGATTCATTTTCTGTGCTTTTAGACGTGTCTGGAAAGAAAATGCCTTTACTTAACATTTTTTTTTTTTC
The DNA here is from genome assembly GCA_013400135.1 of Rhinoptilus africanus. NCBI lineage: Eukaryota > Metazoa > Chordata > Aves > Charadriiformes > Glareolidae > Rhinoptilus > Rhinoptilus africanus. The sequence goes on from VXBO01014312.1 coordinate 739,527, forward strand.
GCATTTGCTGAGTTTGTGGGGTTTGGGTTAGATTTAGCGTCAGGGTGGGTTTGTGTAGGGTTAGCAGATGGTTGATAGGTGCCACTGGCATGATATATGCATACATTGAGGTTTTCTGGATTGATAAAGGATGCCATAGAAAATGCTGATCAGCAAACCTCCAATACTGGTTCACAGAGGGATGGAATAGCTTAGGTTGCCCTGTCCATTTGCTCCCTGAAAGCAGGTCTAAGTCATTGAAATTATAAACAACCATAACTGAAATTAACTTACAAGTCCCTCATGTTTTTATTCAATGTTTTATTTCCACATCACTTCTGCGTACTTTAATGCTCCTCCTGGAGAAAAACTCTGCACGTGGAGAAATTCTAAGTTTTTCCTGCTGTTGAGATATTGAAATTTTCCTACCGTTGTTACTGTTTTAGAGAAAAGAACATCTATCTGTCCTTCTTTGGCAGCTGAGTATTTGCCTATGTTCACAGCCCACAGGCTTAATAGCCTTTTGCTCCTTCCTGCAGCTGAGTATTGGATTCTTTGTTTCTTGTGTAACTGCACCTCTGACACATGGACATCACTCACATCCACAGGAAGGAGAGGTCAGTTCCTTCTTCTGTACTAAATGTGCAGCAGGGGGGCCGCCCTCCGGGTGGGAACCCATGGTGCTGTCCCCACAGAGACAAGGTGGGGCCTCGTCATTTTAAGACCTCCAGAGCAAGCAGGCTATGAAGTCACCGTGAACATCTGGTATACATGAAGCCCTTCCTCTACTGTATATAATATGTGCATACAGGGCCATATATTGATTTGCTGTATTATAATTTCTGTCATTTTATCTTATCTTACTAGTCAGCAATACAAAGCCATAGTTTTAGTGACAGTGAACCTCACACTCTGCCTTGTCTCTTGTTTCAATAGGAAAGCTTACTCAAGGAGGACTAATGAAAATTACAGCTATTTATCCACCAAAGCTATGAAATGATACATTATGGTTCCCAAAGTGCTGGGTTACTGGACTGTGACAAATAGAATAGTTTCCTAAGTACTCTTGAGTGAGAACAAGTGTGCAAAAATGAAACTAATATTGGAGATTTATTTTTTCAACCACTTAATTGCCAATAGAAGGACTTATAAGTAAAGTTTATATTTCTTGAACATCTGTCTGGGAGGGGGTTTAAAAGCTGATAAAGAAGGAGGTGCTTAGAGCCTATTGTGTTTGAAGCTGGAGGAGAAATAAATGTGATTTCCATGCACTGAATGTTTTTTAAGACTTGTTTCTACTACTGCTTTTCTGGGCTGTGTAGAGGACGTGTGCTGTGCCCCGTAGCCACGGCCTCGGGCACTGTGATATGGTGTAACTCGGCTGCTGGGCACTCATGACAGCGTGACTGTCACTTCTGTCACTCGTCTTCCAGGTGATCTTTTCGTTTATCTGCTTTTTTTGCCTGTAGCAAACCCCTGACCTTTACCAGGGTCACACCAGTCAAGTCTGGGCTACCTTACTCTCTTGCTAGGGGTGGGCAGCAGTGGCAGCACGCATGTCACCACAAGCCTGGTGGTGCACACATGTAATGGCTGCTGAATCAGAAGAATTGCCATCCTTCTTTGTTCTCCATAAGTAGTGTTTAGAGGTAAGGAACTATCTAAAAGAAATAGGTGCGAAAAGCTGGGTTTGTGAAGTACCTGCCTTCCCTCCTTCCCCTGGCAAGCAGACCACATGAAAGAATGACTTTTCTGCTGTTGCCAGCAGGGTGGTTCCAGAAAAGGTGCTGCTTTCAGTATCCTACTCAGTGGCTGAAAGATGGACAAGTGGCTCACCGAAAGCAGCTCTGTCCCGTATGGGCTATAGGAGTGCAGCATCCTGTGTCCTCTATCCTGAATATGCGTATGCTCAGGGCAGAAGTAGGGGCAGGGGTAAGTGAGAAGTCCCGATTGAGGCCCTTTACATGAGAAAGTGAGAGCATCTGGTTTGGCTTTGTCCAAGACTTGATGTATTGTCTCAGGCAAATTATTTTGGAACAATTTCAATCCAGAATTTATGCTTTTCCCTCCCACTGACACTCCTGATGGCTCCCTTCTTTTATGAGATTTACCTAAAGCGGGTAAGATTGCTGGAGTTGGGGCTGATATCTGTAGAGCTGTTGGCACCTGAGTGGGAGTTCCCAGGTCCCTAATGTCCCAGGCCAGGTAGGGGCAGGTTTTGTACAAACCCACCCACAGAGCACGCTTCTGTTCCCTGCTGCAGAGCCAGACTGTCTGCCCTGGGCTGGAGGCAATGGGAAGGGAGAGGAGTTTGTCTGTGCAGCACATCCCAACCCGCACAGGGAACAGGGACAGAGCAGAAAGGGCTGTCCCTGCTACAGAGCCCCGGGCCAGGGCTGAGCCCTGCTGGTGTCCCCCCTGCCATTGGGCAGGGACAGAGCAAGGCTGGTTGTACATTTTGGGTGCTAGAGGTTCCTCAGAAGAAAGGCAGTGTAATAGTTGCCCTACGTTCATAACTATTAGTTGTGTCACAGCAAATTAATCTGTGAACTGATCATTAATAACTCAGTTCCTAAATGGGTGAGTAAGCCAATAGATTAATGAAGTTCTGTAGCCTTGTAATTCAGCTCTGATGCAAATCCAAAACTGATGCATGGAGTAAGCCCGTCGAGTTGCATTTTACCGAATTAGCTGTAGAGAACAAGGTGATGTCTTTTGATTTATCTAACAAACTGTCTACTTTGAGTTATCAGAATCTATATGCTTTTGCGCCATGTGGAGCTAAAATCAGGGCAGCTGAAATCAAGAAGGGCTTTCTCATTATTTTCAAAATACCTTAGAACTTCATGAGGATGTAGAGAGGAACCCCATTCTGTCTAGTCTAGTCTAGCCCCAGTTAAACTAATCCACACTGCTTTGCAGTCAGGCTCTGGCTCCTTGTCCTCAAGGCAATTCCAAACTGTCCATCATGTGAATAGACGTTCAGAGTTACAGCTGGGCAGTTAAATTAGGTGAAGTGCATGGTGACCATTTTGACTCTTGTTTCTTGATTATTTTTTACGTGCATGGTATGTTTTTGAGTGCGACTGCTCACTGAGCGCTTTGCTGAACTGGCCACCTGACTTGTTTTCCTGAGCCATTATCTCTGGTTTTAGGAGACGTTAGTGTGCTTCTGTAGCTCACGTTATTATTTTTGGCCAGTAGTTTGTTGCAAAGGTGATCATCAAAATTAGGAAAGAGGCAATCTGTGAACAAACATGCTAATAATAATAACAACACTCTGAACTCATGTTTGTATTTGTTACACTTTTCAAATCTTGCCTCTCTTACAATGCCTAGAAAATGCTTGAAATCTAAGCAGCTGATGAGCTGTGACTCCTGCTCAGCTTTCATTTTCTGGTCTGATTGTTTCTTGCTGCCACCACCGTTTCCTCCTGCCTAAGTGGATTGAAAGCCTGCTGAGGTACAGATCTTCTTCTAGCATATTTGGTGCTCGCCCTGGGTGAGTCACACTAAAAGCAGTATTAAAAAAACAGTGATCTTGGGATTACAGCATTTTAAGAAACATTAAGCAGTACCCTCCACTCTCCTCTGCAGAGGACTTTCAAGCAAACTCTTCAGCGAGATGTTAAAGGCCATCAGGCTTTGTCCCTTGCCAAGGTAGGCATGGAGGCTGGAAGCTCGCAAGCACCTATCCATTAGGAGATTTCTGACTAAGGCCTCTTTGTTCGCCCCCTACAAAATCCAGTAGCTGGAAATGAAAGTGAAAGTACTTGCACAATGAGAGAAATTAGTGATTTATTTAGAGATGAAATAAGTACTCCAGTCACTCCGGATCAAGATGAGATGTCTAGCTGAACAACACAGTGTAGTTCAGTCACAACTGGATAGGTCTGATACAGAAATGACGTGAAGTTCTTTGTCTCGTATATAGTATGTCAGAGGAGCGCCCCTTCTGACCTTAACACCTAGAGAAATGTCCTTTCTCCTTTACCCTGTGGCTCTGTGAAGCGTTCAACCAGACAAGGAGAGGTAAAAAGCCTGGGAACGACGTCTTTGATAAGTGAGACCTCCTTCCCCTACTTTTCACCTGCAGGTGACTTTGTTGATGAGTGACTCTGACATGTGGCCTGGGATTTTTTTTCTTAGTAAGAAAGAAAAAAATGTAGGCATCAGGAACTGATGATGACTGTTGAGCAGAGTTTTGAAATAAAACCACCAATATGTGGCTGAACCTGCCTGATAAGAAGTTATTTTTAAAAAGTAATAATGTCTTCATCACAGCAATGAGGAAATAAATGATATGTTAAATGGCAAAGCATGGCACTGCACATTTCATACTCTGTAATGACTTAAGAGTTCATTGTGATAAACGTTATCAAAATAAGCACCAAAGGAATTAAATGGGATGCTCTGCTACCTGTGCTGAGATCTCTTCAACTCACTTAATTCCTGCTGCACTGCCTTTTGCGTAGCCACTGTTCAGTATCACATTTAAAAATGTGAAAAGGCAAAAAAGTAAATCCTTTATGATGCAAGGCTGCACAATTAACAAAGGGAAAAGGGGAGTTGCCTTGAAGCTTTCCCATTGCCTGTAAAAAATGAGCTTTAGGTTTTACACAGGTGGCATTATTTTTAAATGTCAGATCTGGGCTTTGTTCCCCCCTTTAACATAAATGTCAGTGGCATTTTGCTGGGAAATCTTTTTGTTTCACCTTCCGCTTTGATAAATTCAGACTGGCTTTCAATCTTACCGTCTATCTTTGTATATTAATAACTCTGTTGACCAAAGTTCTGCATCAGGTTTTTTCCAGAAGCCATGAATAAAACACAAGCAGTGGACTGGGCATACTCCAAAAGATCAATAGCAAGGTTTAGCATGAAGTGGACAAGTGCCGTAGTGACAAGCGTGTGCGGTATTAAATACTGTGAACCTCCACAGCCATAACCAAGGCAGAGAGCTTCATTAGCACTGGGGCCACTGGTTGATGATATGAAGAACGAGTGTATTCCTTACTGGGGAGGGAAAATAGAACCAATAGCACTTTTCATCCACAGTGGGTAAAGGTAAAGGAGAAGAAATAATCAGAAACTGTTAAATGCTACCCCACTCTGCTCTTAAGTAAGCTACTTAGAAGTATAAACTTTGTATATACTTTGAAGAAAAATATGATGGTGTCAGAAGACTACTGTTTGGCACCCCAGTTATCAGTACTTCCAGATCAGTTGCCAGGTGCTCCAGAAATGCCACTGAAGGGGGAAAATCACTTCATCCATCATGAGTGCATTAATCCTGTCCTTGCTTCCTACGATGATTCAGTGTCCCTAGTGCCTTCAGATGCTTTTATAGCTACCATTTATGCAGAGTAACACACCAGTGGGAAGGCAGGAGTGGGCTATTGGCAATGTTATTGCTCACTTGGACTGAAAGGTTGGAGGAAATGCGGGGGAAAGTATCCCCATCTGCTGTGACTCGTCTTAGCGTCTCCCCAGGGCACCGGGCTAGTAGGCCCTTTGGTCTCATTCAGTAATGCCATTTTTACTCTGTGGGCCCTTGAGAGTTGGGATTGCCCCTTTCATTTGTATGTATTTGTCACTTTTAAAAATAGTATGCCAGTTTTCTATTGGGGTTTTTCCCACACAGAAATATAGTTTGTTGCATTTAATGCCAATAGATTTGTCTAATCTGAAATAGCAACTGCCTTTCTGTATGAAATAAAGGAAGTGTTGGCAAAACTTGCACTTACCATAGCAGATTTCGTCCTTGATAATGCCAACTATTTCACTTCCAAAGCCCTCTAAGGTTCAGTGTCATTTATGCCATCTCTAAATGATATGAAAGCGGCAAGAGCTCTCCTATCTCATCATTCTTTGAATAGTTGACTACTAGCATCTCAAGACTGAAATATATTTCTGTAATGATGCATAAACTGAGAAGTAACGTTGTAAGGATTTGCACGAAAACCCACTGTGTTCATGGTACATTGTCTCTGAGATACAAGGTTTTATAGCAGATTTTTAGTGTATTCAGATACTTAAAACTGTTCAACTATATTCTGTCAGAACTTTTATGGACTTGTTGAATCTCTACTTTTTCACATCTTAGAAACTCCCATGGATCTGTCACTCCTGAGAAGCCAGCCTGAAACCAGCTCTTTAAAGAGGCTGCAGAGCCTGTACAGCCGCTCGTGCTGCTTTGCATCATGAGCAGAATAGCCCTGTCACACGTACCTTCATTCTGTGACACGGATGTAAGCGTACGTGGTGTTCTCAATACTATGGTATCGAGTACCTCTCTGGTTCAGAAATCACTACTGATGAGGGCTGGGTCATCAAGCCAGAGACAATGAAATATCTTCTTTTTTTTTTTTCCCCCTCTACTGGCTCCATTAATTTTCCTTTATAAACTTCTAACACATCTAATTGTTCAGTGTCTAACTTCAGCCTAAAAGGCTCCAGTGGCATGTCTCATGTTATGCTTATTGCAATTTCACCTCCTTGAAGATAAACCAAAGCCTTTATGTTCCTTTTGGGAAATGGGAGATGAAGGCAGACTGCCAATGCTTGCTGAACAAAGTGTGCCTGAGGTGGCCGCCTTGGCTCTGAGGCTACAGCTGCTCTGCCTTTCAGTCAGGCCTAAGTGCATGAGCAAACTAAAATTCGTCTTGTGTCCTCACTGAGTAGAAATATGCATGAGCTAATGAAAGGAGCCTCAGGTCTGAGACACACAGTAGCACAGACTGAGAAGACTAACAACTCGCTCTACTATACTATCTCATCCAATGCATATCCTTTCTGGCATAGCAGCAGCATCATGTTAGGCCAACAAGTCAACCATTTCTTCCTGGAAAGTTTCCTAGGTATCAAAACAATTAGGATTTGTAGGTAGCAAAGCTCAGGCTTCCCTTTTGCACCTTGGATTCCCAGAACCGTGTCAAGACATGGACCAGGTTTGGTTTTCAGCCTGCCCTCTGGCTTAGTCTGCTGAAGAAAGGATGGAGGTATGCTGAGTAATGTTGCCACTGTGGTTTGAATCAGGACAGGGTTGGCAACAAAAACCATGCTGTCATCTCAGGCGTGCTCTGTTATCCAGCTCCTGGAGACCTTGGAACAAACTGTGTTCCACCAGAATACCTCATTTTGTTTGAAGTGGACATCAAGTGCTACTGAGTTTGATGAGCTATAATAAGCTTTACAAACAAGCATAAAGACTAGAGAGCTGACAAGGAAAGATACATCCCACAAAGCAGGTTGCGCATGTGGCCATTTTGAGGTTGTGCAGATATACAGGGCTAGGACTGGTGCACAGAGGTACAGATCTAATACTCCAAGTATGAAACCTCAATTTTCAGTGAAGCCATAGAGACATGAGAATAACTCGTGGCATCTAGATTTTAAAGCACAATTTATGAAAATAAATAAAGGCAGTTAACTGAGCAGTGGCAGTTACAATTTGTGCTGTTATTTGATTTAGGACCAGATGCTGATAATGTAAGTAAAAGAAGTCGGGGAGATGTCTAATGTGGGATTTAGTGGGATACTTTTGTATTAAGGTACCAACAAACAAGAATGACCAAGTCTGTCGGTTAAGGTGCAATTCTTGATCATGACTGGTGTTTGCTGATAAGGGGTAGTTAAACTCTTAAGCTTTTGTAGTGGCGATAAAAGCTAAAATATAACAGTACACAAGGAGTGATTTTGTTCTCAGATTCTTGTAATATGGCTAGCTGCCAAACTCCTTGCAAAAGTGGTGTTGGCAAGGTGTGTTCTCTTTTGCAAAGCAAAGCCCAGGTCTGAGCTGGCAAATGTCTGATTCACATACTGTCTTTAAATGTACTGAACAAAAGGCAGCTATACCTTGCTGTGATCTAAACTCAGAACTCAGCTGAAAGGCTGCCTTGCTTCAAATTTGACTACTTCCCATAGCCAGTTTTTGAAAATGTCTATTACTGTTAATTCATTGTCTTTAAATATTTCTTTAATAACTTTCTTCAATGTCTTTGAAAAAATCTTTGATCTTCTTAGTCAAAAATATAACTGGCAATATAAAAATAGAAAAGCTTATGAAGTTTTTATTAATATAAGTTTAGTCAATAACTTTGAAGGCTGCTCTTCCAGTCTGGGAAGGAAATGTGATGCCAGTGCAGCTGCATCTCCTTTTTCTCTGTTGGTGTTAATTCTTCTCTATAGCAGTTGCTGAAAGCTAGAGTTCATGCTTGTCCTAATTCCCTCTCCTCTTCTTGCATCTTCCAGCAGCTACCAAATGTACCACCTAATCCTACCGTCTCCTTTCAATGGATTTCTCTCATATCGTCTCCTTTTTCATTGCATCAAACTTAAATTTCTCATTTGCATTTCTTGTTATGTTCTCTTTTTGTTCTCTTAGTCTGTTGCATTCTCTCCATTCTGCCCGTGGTGATTTCTTTCTTTTTATACCAGATGCTACCCAGAAGCGCCCCACTTTTTCATGTTCTATGCAGCCATATAAAAAAATTTACTAGAAAATGGAAATGCCTCTTTAAAAAGTAGATGAGGAAAAAATGGGATTTTTTTGTCTGGCCTCTAAAGCATTGGGAGCTCAAATTGTGTTTTTGACTAAGCAAGCCACCCTGCTTTCCCAGACTGCTGTTGCCAGTGTTCCCAGTGTTCCTTACTCACAGGGTGGCTTCACCTGTGCAAATAGGAGCAGAGCAAAGGGAGGAAGGGAGACAGCCCTGCAGAGCAGACATGAATTGCCCCTGGCTCCATGTCTGTCTGCCTGAACTGTGCTCTGTAAGACACGTAGCTTAAACACTGACTCTCTGTTTCAAGGAGGCCTGAAGAATTTTGGCACCCAGTCCCTTCTAAATCCCCAAAGTACAGACAGACTAACTCCTTTGGCAATTAGGATTAACCATTGTGGGTGTTAATATCCGTAGAGGACTGAACAAGTTTGCAATGTCATGGCAGCATTTAACTCTTACTCACCCAGGTGGGATGTTTAAACAGCGTCTGCTCCGGTCCCCACAAGCGGAGCACAGCCGAGCACGGTGGCGTGCCGGGCAGCCACGCTCCATTTCGGAGCTGAGTGTTGCTGTGGTGGGAGTGAGTGAGCAGGGGCTGCCGCAGCCCTGGGCCGTTCGGAGCCATTTCTCCATTCGGGATCAGGGCTCCCGCTGCAGCTGGCCTGAGGAGTGCCACAGGAAGTCACTTCGTTCGATAAGATCTGTGACGTTTTCATATTGCATGAAAGTTGGCAAGGCAGCTTCTGGTAAAGATTAAAAGAGAGAGAGGGAGGGATACAGAGGAAGGAGGAAGATGTTGAACAGATTATTAGTGGACCTGAGACCAGGATATACATGGGGAAGCCCAAACAGGTAATTGGAAATGGATCTTAGCCACTGCTGAAACCTTACTCCCCTCCAGCACGGTGGTGACAGGGTTATGAGAACGTCCAGCAGAAGTGGGCCATGCCCCTGCTGTGCATCCACCTAAATAGGAGCTTGCCCATGGAGAACCAGCAAGACCTCAGGTAGCCTAGAAGCTCCTTCTCCTTGGTGAGGAGTTGGCTTATCTCTTTGCTCTGGGATTTTAAGTACAGGACAAAAGTGGTGGGGAAACACCAATTCCCTGTCCCACCAGGGCCTTTCCCCTCAGGGACTGGGGCCTGTTTGCTGCAAGATGGGACGGGAGGTCTCTGACCTAATGGCTGGGAGCAGGGAGGGGGAAAAGAACTCATGGTTCAACTGTCCTCCTGATGAATTTAAAAAAAAAAAAAAAAAGAATTCGAAGAAAGGTGGTGTTACAACCCAAGGAGGAAACTATTCTAACAAAGCAAGCCTTGAGCAGCGGGCACATGCTCATGTGTTCTGGGGTTGCCAGCATATGTGCAACAAAACATGCTCACGGGATCTGGGCTGAGAAACCAGAAAGGCTGGAAGCACTAGAAACAGGTTGTAAAGATATAAATTAAGAGGAAGAGTCTAGAGAAAAGAAACTTCTTCCCATTCACCATCCTTCCAGACACAGGAGTGACATGGACACTGTCCTGGAACAACACTGAGGACCTGCAGGATGCCGGCAGGGTGTTAACCTGACAGGCTGCAAACTCCCCACTGAGGTCTGCTGTGGCAGCACATCGCTGCCTGCTGTGCTCCAGTTAATTTAACCATATTTAGATCTTGGTGTCCTAAAGTACAATTAGCCTTCTGTTTCTCTGTGGCTTTCATTTTGAAAAGGGGAAGGAGAGGGGCAGAAAAGGAGGAACTTTACCTCAACGGATCTTCCATGCTTAGTCTGAATATTTTAACAAAATTTAACTTTTGGGCCTGTTTTCTGGGCGCCAGTGGATGAATCACGATTAGCTCTGCCACAGGCTAAGGGGGTTCAGCGGCAGAGTCGTGAGAGACCAAAGGGAGTGATACATCAGGAGCAAAATCAGTGCCGGTCAGCCTTGAGTGCTACAGCAGAGGAGCACCATTAAACCCTTGCCAAGGACCATTCACTCTCTGTGACACTCTTCCATTTTGCTACATTAGTTACAGTTTCCGACAATGACCTCTCTTGACTCAAGGGATTTTTTTTTTAAAAGAGAAATTTCTCTATTTAAATTTCATGCATCGTGAGTCCACTCAGATTCTGTCAGAGGTTAGTTCTCCATTTGACTGACTTGCTTTAAACAAAAATAGTCCTGGAAAATTAACCCCTTCTTGCTAAGCCTCCCCATCTTGTGAGTAAATGGTAGCTAATGCTAGGAGAGGAATGAAGCTTTTCATGGTGTTGGTGGATCCGCTGTAGGTGCACATGAATGTGCTTCCGTGCTTATTTCTGGTATATGCTTCCTTGTTCCTGGCGTTAGAGATTTCTGCAATGTGTTGGCTTTTGTGGAGCCCAGTTAATGGTGCCCATTAACTTCAATAAACTGCAGTTTCAGTCTTCCAAAGAATCTTGCGCACGTTTCTGCTATCCCATGGGTACAAGAGCAAGAGCTCTGATTTCCTTATGTATTACTTCAATAGCTTGGCAAGAAGTGATCTCATATTAATGTCTGACAGTTTTGGATCACTTGAGGACAAAAAAATGAGGCCAAAAATCAGTGGTGATGCTCACAATCCATTCCTCTATTGGTTCAACGAGCAGTTTGGTTTTCTTTGCTCCTACATTTGACAGCCTGTGAAATTACTGTGCCACTGTTTATACGGCAAATGAAGAGCTTAATACTGTTTGGGTGTGTTGAAATATCTGCATGATAAAAGACTGGGTTTTCAAGAGCATCCCATGGAAATCTTTCTGAAGTAGTTTATATATCTCTCATAACTGTATATTTTCCTTTCCTTTGGTTTTACACATGAACAGGAAACAGGAGCTTGTCTCTTGTATCTTTGCTTCCTGTAAATGCCAGAGCCATTGTGTCATCCTGACTGAAAAAAGATGCTGCAATAGTAATTTACTTGTGTTTTTAAAAAGAAACTATGTTTAGAAAGGACACAAAACCATTTTAAATTCATACAATTGTTGTGCTGTTTGCAGAATGCCCGAGCCCGTCTGCTGGAGTTCAATTAATTTCCGCCAGGAAGGCACTAATATACTCACCAACCTGAGGAAAAGCACCTGAAGGCCTTTGCTGCCCTGCTATCGCGTTGCGAATACACGCTGAGTGCACCACCAGGCTCTGCATCTCCTTCCCCCGCCCTGGGTTTTGGCTGCTATTCTACAAGATCATCCCTGAAATGGTGCAGGTGACTTTGGACCTACCTCATGGCTATGGATTTGCCTGATGCTCACGGGACTGGTGGCAGCACCTTGTTACCAGCACCCAAGCCACTCTGCCCTTCTTGCTTGGGCTCAACAGGACGGCACCAGGTTGGGGAGGGCAGTGCCCTGCTGCTTCGTTGATGCCTGAGGCTCCCAGCTCATCTTTGCAGATCAGCCCACTGACATATGGTGAGTTGGTGTAATTATACTCAGAGACTAGTATTTTCTCAAGAAATTCTCTAATTTTAAAAACTTTGTTCTGTGCGTTAAATTCATATCTGAAAAAAGTGGTAAACCAAGTATTTACAAAGTATCTACAAAGGAGATTTTTTTCCTACAGTGCTACTAGCGCAAGGGTAGCCAGCTGCAGACTGCACTGCTTCTTTCTGTCTTCTGCCTGTGAAAGTGGCTCATGTGGCCACGAAGCCAAACACGCAGGCTGCTATCTTTAGGGAGTACAGTGAATCCTGCCTGACTTATGTCTGGTTCCAAAGTCCATTGAAATAATTAGAAATGTCTTATGGATTGTCTGTGAGCAGTCCTACAGACCACATGTACTGCAGTAACTTACGTACTACAGAGTGCTCTTGAACCAAGACAGTATTTCAGTGTCTATTGCTCCAGGGGAGTCCTTTAGTAAGGGTTTGAGGAATTAAAATCAACCAAACAGGCACATTAGGGAGGCTTTTGACCAAATGTGGCAAGAAATCTATTGTGCTTCTTGTCTGTATTTGCATATAGTTTGTACTTGTGTGGAGCATGTAAGGTAATTTAGTTTTGCTTTAGCCTTTCACATTACTGAACAGCAAAAAATATCCACACCAAGGTAAGTGGCATTCAGAGTTAGGCTCCTTCTGAATAGCTTTTCTAAGTCAGTGCTCTAATCTTGTCATCCAAACAAATAAACACAGTAAAAATCCTCTTTTTGTAATTCCTAAACTGAAATACTCAACCAAAACCCACTTCCAGCAATTTCAGCAAGGAGGTAGATGGTCTTCAAAGGTGTTTCAACTTTTTAGATCAAGGTGGTTTTGGTTTTGCTTTTGGGTTGGGGGGTGCTGGTGGTGATGGTTTTTTTTACAATACTTAGTCAGATTTTTGCATGAGGTAAATTTGCAGCTACCAACAAGAAAGTCAAAGACTTTGTTAGAGCAGGAATTAGTCCTTTTAGTTCCACATGCAAAGGCACCTTTTAATGTGGCTGCTGAATTGGATTCATCAGAAGTAAAGGCTAATCCTCCCCTTGACATTTACGGAGTTGGTTGATTACCAAACCATCCATATAAAGCATTGCAGGTTTTTATAAATTCTTTCCTGGAAATGCTTGATATTAAGAGTTTTTTTTCCAATTCCTAATTTAAGCTCTGCACATTAATAATCGAAAGCTTACAAGGTAAAGCAAAAAAAAAAAAAAAAAGAAGACGGCTCAAACCTGGCAGAGCACACTGAGAGGAAAAAATACCGCTGAGACTAAAACATTTTAACTGCAGTGGCCAGAATTCTCTTGACCATCATAAAACCACTTCCTGACATTAGCTGAAGGCTAATGTGGCAGGAGGGCGAGCTGGAGGCTGGCAGCTGGTATTCATGCAGGGCTGTGGGCTGAGGTTAATCTGTACTTACACTACACACAGAACTGGAACTGAATGAGGGGACCCACCATGTACTGTCTGCTGAAGAAAACCATTTTCATTTCTTCTATGACTTACACAATTTATTAGAGTTTACTTTTTAATTGTTTTGGAAGTATTTTGTCTCTATGAGAAAAGTACCTATGAAAGGGAAATAGTCGTTAGTATATATAGTTAAATGCATATATATATATGTTTTATATTGGAATAACAGTAATAGGTAACAGACCCGTGAGAGGTCAGGCTACACTATATGTAGATTGAGTACGAATTAGTTGCTGTACCACAGAGCTGACAACTCTATGAAGACAGACATAATTTCTGTCCCCATTTTTAGGGAAATTGATGCAAAGCAAACGTAAGGACTCAGATTTCTATATGGAACAGATCTTTATAGGCCTGGATAAGAGATGCAATTTTCAAATTAGTTCTCTCCTTTTGAAAATCTGGGTATAGGTGGTGTGCTGCAGGTACTAGAATCAAAGCTTTTATTTAAAGCCTGGCCTATATCTAATGTCAGTGAGAACAAGCCCCACTTTTCCCTCCTGGCACTTTCTGTGTGGGAGCAATCTCTAGATGTTTGCTGGTTTTGAGCCTGGCTTTGGGGAGAGTGTTAGCACAGATGCTATTGGGGCAGAGAAAGCAGTTCCCAGAGAGCGTGAGGACAAGCCTACAGAGATGTTGGAAAACAAACAAGCAAACTCCCATCCCAGAGCTTACACCTCTAAAATCTCTCCAGTGGTGCTGGTGCAAGCCAGGAACAGGCATCTATGGTGGACCTTCAGGGTCATTGTGTCTACCCCTCTGCTACTGCCATTGATCCCCTCTAATCCTGTCTATAAGCTTATCAGGCCTCCATCAGAGCAGGTGATTAAAGAAAAATCTGGTTCCAAGGTTGAATTTCTCTGAGCTTTATTCATACTTATTTGTTCTTTGTCAGCATTGTCCGTTAGCCTGGATAGCTCTTCTCCTTCCCATACATTTGCCATCCTTCTTTCCTAGCCCCTATGTTGAATTTCCTGGCAGCAAGTTCAGTCTTGGCTTTTCAAGGTTACATGGGCCTTATTCGTGTACTCTCTTATCAGCTAACCTCTCCACAGCCCATGTTATCCTAAGAGCCCTTCTCCCCATCTGTTGCAGATTGTGTAACTCTTTCCCCAGTTGGGGTGATCAGGCCCAGAAATGGTGTTTCAGGTGGCTACTTATCCAGGCGTTCGCTTCAGAAGTGAGAGATATGAGCTCAGTTCCCTTCTCTGAGTGAGTGAATCTGAACAGTTATTTCACATAAACCATAAGGTATTCTGACCTGCTTATAATTTCATTTGCTTGTAGATAGTATTTCATACACTAGGCGAAATTAAATGTTAAAATGGAGTGGCACCATCCCATAGCGCTGCTGAGAGTCTTAAGCGTTAGGCTAGAAAGTCATTCTCTTTCCTCTCCTGTACTACCATAACTGAGGAGAGCCTCACCTCTCCCTGCAAGACATAAATCCTGAAACCGTCTGGAGAGCTTCCTGGTAGATGCGTCCTCCTTTTCCCTCAAGCAGAGGCAGGAACTTAACCTGACTCTCCCTATTTCAAGGAAAAGACAGATGCTGCATCAAAATAAACAGCTTTTGCTAGATTTAATGCCATCAAGAATAACTGAAAATTGAAAGCATCAAATCAGTCTGGACTGGTTTTTGTTGAGCTTCAGTTAGGCCTGATGCACTGGGGAAAATAAAGGTGGGAAAAAGAATGACCAGTGGTGCTTCCCGAGCAGTTTGCCCCCTGACTGAGGAAGACCGACTTTTTTGCTCATTTGCTGGCTGCTTGTTCCCATTAGGTACAGATAGATGGGTGTGAACAGAGATGAAACACAGCTTCAGGATTCATACAGTGGAACAACGCAGCCGTTTGTTAACAGGGCTCGTAGCTGGTTAAGCACAAATGGCTGGAGTCAGCTCATGCGGTTCATATTCTCTGATTACACAGCCTTATTGCAGTAGGCACAACTTATTGTTTTCACACAAATTGATTCCATGACGACGAACTAGAGATATTGTTCACTTTGATCAGTGAGAAGGCCAGAAGATTTTGAAACGGTATTCCTTTTTTTAGGTTTTTCTAAGTAATACATTCCCCTACGAAGTTAGCACAAGAGAAGTAATAGCACAGGGTCAGAGTTAAACTTCTTATATGAAAATTACACTTGGTAATGATCTGAACTTTAAAAAATATCTGATTCCCATTTCAGAAATGAGACAGCTCAATTCCTTCCTACGTTTCATTTGTTTTAAGGCAGAGAATAGAAGTGGTATCAATTTTTCTGCCAGCATATTAAAACATGTTTTTATTAACAAGTAATTGCATTGAGTCTTGGAACGCATTAGCAGCAGCAGCAGAAAATACTTCTGGAAAGCTGAAAAATGTATTTCAGATTCCTTTGAGTAAAAATGTAAAACTACTTCAGCAGAGTATTCCCCTTCCATGAGCATAAAATGGGAGAGTTCAATAAAAGTTCTACAGCTGAGAGCTATTTTAAATCTCATCTTGAACTCAGGTGATCTGTGAAGTGGATGCTCATCTGGATGAAAAGACACCCTGTACATTTTTATTTTTTTTCTGAGACAAAACAAATACAAAATACCTGAAAGCTTAACAAATTCAAGTGAAATTCAGAGGGAAGTCCACATTTGAGCCATATACGGAATCATTTTATTTTCAGTTTTGGACTAGTATGGATCAGCAGGGAAGGAGAGAGGCTGATCTTCCCTATGGTAATTTCAAGGACTGTCTCCTATGTGGATGAGGTTATAAGCACACAAAGGTGCCAGTGCATTAGAAAAAAAAAGTCACTGGAACATGAGACTTAAATGTGACGTGATTAGATGAAGTGATCATCTAGCTTGTCAAAAAGAAAATTGAGAAGGGACATTATTACACCACATAAACATGGTGAAATGAGGGAGAATACTACGTGCTGATGAACTCCTTGGTCTTGCAACGCAGGACAAAGCAAAAATAACAGTTGGAAGCTAAAGTCAGATAAAAATCCCTTAGAAAAGTTTTTTTGACTGACAGTGACTGAGATAATCTGCCAAGGGATGTGGTGGATTCTGCATCTGGGATGGAGGCTGCATCTCTGAGTCTTGGTTGCCTTTGAGAAAGACCCAAGGTCCTGAGCTCAGAACAGAGGGAGTGTAAGTGTAATAGACTAAAAATAAACAGGATACTGACGGGACGTGAGACAGTCCCTCTTGGTCTTAAAGACTCGAGGGGTTACATCTTCAGTTTAATCAGGGACGTAGCTGCCCTTCCTGTGGCGATGAGTTCAGTAAGCTGGTGTGGCAATTGTGGTATTAAAATGCAGTGACGGGATTATGGCTGTAAGCAGCCAGAGGTCAGTTCTTCAGAGAAGGTGTTAAAAATAATGACTGGGATTGCCAGGAGGCCCATTTGGATCATGTGGCAGAATATCAAGCAATATTCAGAGGACTTCCCTGGGTAGAAGGGTCTCCCCATATTGCCTCAGGAAGCCAAAAAAAAAATGAAGGAGGTTGACTTACAGTAATGTTGTTGATGAACAGCACTGAAAGTTCCCTTCAGGGAAAACTGAAGGGTCAGGGATAGGGATGGAGGCGCGGCTGATAGTGTGCAAGGATTGTCAGGGAGGCTCGTACCTTCCACCTAAGTTTACCAAATCAAGGAACTCTGTAAAGCCCGTGTAATTTGGAGGCACCACTTCAAGCCAGAAGCCAGTGTAGAGTGCCTGTGAAGGGAATCTGAGCAGGACAGTGCTCCGAAGCCTGTCCTCTTTGCTGCCATTCGTACTGCTGTTGTGACTGTAGGCACTGTCCAGGCACCTTCCCGGTGCCTCGGGAATGTTTTATGGCCTCAATGCGGCAGGGGATGACGACACCCAAATCACCTGTCCTTTCATTTTTATTTTTTCAGTCAAACTTCATATAGTGATCTCTTTGAAAAGATCTAGTGACTGACTGAGTCCAAGCCCCTCTGAATCCTTATGGTAAGCCACTCACTGACCTTGGCAAAGCAGAGGACTTCATCCTTCCTTTTTAAAAGAAAAGAATGATGTCCCAGCCTAGCCAAAACATTCCATAAGTGTTTAAGGCCAAGCTATCCCATGGAAACAGTTTCCTCCTTTATCTCCTCCTCCTCTATCCAAAGGTACGATTTTCTCTTAAAAGCCTCTGCAGGCTGCCGCAGTGATTTTGTAATCTGAGGCTAGAAGGAAGCTGGAGTTTTCTAAAGGAACAAAGAAGCAGTTTGATTAGAACACAGCAAATCTCCCAATAGCTCTTAAAATAGGTCTTTTGGGGAGTGTTTATATTGCCCAGTGGCACAGCTGGGATCATCCATTCATCCTTAGGTTTTTTAAAGTCATCCTGATAACAACAAAAAAGTTGATAACATTGGAAGCCAGGGCTCAAACCTTTCAGACTCCAAGTCTTTTTTCACCTGTTCTTGCAGTGAAGGACATTCATATTAAGGATAATATAGGAAAGTAAGCAGATGATGGAAATATACCTTAACCATGGATTTTGTGGTGGTGGAATTTAATGAACTTTATCCACAATCTGGCTGAATGTGTGTGGGTCCCTCGGTGTGATCGTTCAGCTGGAGCGCCTGGATTTGGCAAGGGAGCACGTCAGCAGAATCAATTCTGAACAGACTGTGTCATTTAAGGAATAAAGTGGACTTCGTGTCCTTCCCATTCACTGGTGCAACACGTGTTGCTCGGCCACCAAATGCTGGCAGGAAAATTGTGAAGGATACAAAGTAGGAAGGGTGGAAGGAAAAAAGATGCCACTTAAAACAGACAGATGGAAAATGTCACATATTGAAAAAAGATGTCTGTTTTGTAGAAAACAGGCTGCTAAGTATGTTTGTGATTTTTAGTCAATAATGCACTTGAGTGTTCTTGATAAGGAACAGCCTCTGACGGGAGGGAGGAAGACAGGACCACGGCAGGTAGTTATTAAGGCCAGTTTGGTTGGCATCTGTAAAAGTAAATAGTGGTGCTGCTCTTGGTTAACAAGCAGCAAATGAGGGATTGAACAAACTTTCAGATCATTAAACAAATAGAAAGTTCACTCAACATCAAAGTGTGGTTTGGTGTTTAATTTGTACTTTAAAAAAGTAAAAAGGGAGGGGAAAAAAGTGACAAAGGGGGGGAAAGGGGAAAAAAAACCCCTGACTAAATATTTCTGCAGGTCTGGTGCAGTCTCCATCAGACCTGCCTGGGAACAAGACCGGTGCCTTGGAGAGGAAGGGTTTGTTTAACTCCTCATTTGTATGGGTAGGTCTGCAGTGACATCTGTCGCCTTGGTCATCATTTTCCACCCAGATTCCACCTTTTCTGTAAAATCCTGTCATTCAGGGAGCTGGGGACCCAAATCTATAGCTCAGGCAAGGGGCTGCAGCCATCGGATTACCCTGAAAGCGTGCCTCAGGCAGGCATTGTGCCCCCATATCCAACCTATTTCCATTAGAAGGCAATGCAAGGTCCACTGTCGCATTGCCTAATTAGTATATTATTGGAGACAGGATCATGATGATAGAAAATAAATTAAAACTTTACAGTTCAGTCCTTGGGCACAGGCCGCATGCTTGTCTCCTCTGCCCAGGGATGAATTTGAATCCGTAGTCTTCATATTTGCCTATTCTAAGTGTGAAGAGAAATTCTGTGCCATCTCTTTATTGCAATCTAAAATAGAAGAAAGCTCATTATTTCCATACAGCATCAGACTTCCCCTTGTTGTTACACAGGCATCTTCATGCTTTCTCACTCGTACTAAAATCTCTCTAACTGAGCTCCCACCCTCTAGTTTAACCCAAAGACTAAAAAGGGGAGAAAATGGTGAAGGCATTGTGTAATTTACAGAAAGACTGCTGAAAAAAACCTTTGTTACAAAGATGCACTAGTACTTCAGGGAAAAGAGGTTTTTTTTTTTATGGCTTTTTGTAATGCAGATGTTCTGTAGCAAAGCCTTTGGAACCTTGTGTTATTAATCACCCCCAGTATCCAAACTTTCTTTTTTAAGACTGTTTCTTTTAGCTATTTGGAAAAGGCCATAAATATGTGATTTAAAGGGGTTGGGGGGAACCATTCATATACAACAAAGGATAAAAGCCCTAAAACTTAAAGAAAAAGAAAGGCAAAGACATTTGATTTCCCCTCACTGATCACACCTGTACAGAAAGATGGCCATCTGATTACTTAGTGCTTTGAGATGGCTAGATCAGCCTGGGCTGGGCTTTTTTCTTATCCTTTTTTCCCTTCTCTCTCCTGCCTCTTGCTCGTAACAGAGATGAGGGAAATCATTCGAATAGAAATCCTAGCACTAGCAATAATCAAAGAAGTATTCTGTTCTTATTTCAGAATCAAGTGAAAAAAAGTGGTGTTCTTTTTTTCCCTGTTCTCTGCACTTAATGTAATGCATGATGGCCACCTCTTACGTCCTTGTTCGTTTTGGGGTAGATCATGCTTTAGGTGGTTGATTCCAGGAGGGAGCAGTAGTTCCCCCCTGCTGCATTTGGTGGATGCACACTGAGAAGGACGGTAGCCTCGCAGCCAGCTTAAGCCAGTGGCAATATTTTATCTTCCTCTCCCAGCAGCAGAGAATCGCTGTGGGAATAGCACAAGGTTGCTCTGCTGGGCTTGGCTGGGTTGTTGCCACCCACATTGCCACGGGCGCACTCCGGTTTATTGTGACTCGTGTTCCGCTTTTTTGCCTGTCTTCCATTCCACTTCTCACACCCAATATCCCACTGCTTAGTGATTTTTTAATTGGAATGTCATTCCTCATTTAGCTTTTCTTTGCAAGATAATCTGAAGTATTTGTGACTTTCTGTGATAAATAAGACAAGTAGGAGAATGGACTCTAGGTGCCTGCTCATGTCATCAGCATACAGGCTTATGTCTTGTTTTGTGTATTCTACCTTCCCCAGCCATGAGTATCATGAAGAACCTCAGGTGAGCCCCTAAAATTCAAGTGTTTACTTAACCATTTGCAAGCGTCTTCCCTGCTTTTTCTCTCTTGTTCCCTTCACAGCTTCTAATTTTCCAAACTCCATCATCTCTGGTCCGTGTGTCCCAAAGGTCCTTTATGCTTCCCACCATGCATAGGTCCCTTCCCCAAGGCCCACCATGTCTCTGCTCTCGAGTGTCCCACCATTCCCAGTGCTGCTGCCCTGCCTGGCTGCCCCTGCTCCATGGGTCAGAGCAGGTTTGTCTCAAAACACTTTTGCTCCAAGGTGGGGCTGTGTGTGCAGCTGTTTTCCACATTACCTATTTTATGACAGATAAGTCCATGAATAAATCTTTGTGCGTTTATCCCATGGTGGCCAGCAGCTCTTTGGGGCCCCCCCACTGCACCCCGCTCCTCTGCTCAGGGATAGGGGCTTGTCCCAGCCTCTGATGGGGCATTTGCAGGGTCTCGCAGTGACTACAGGGGTCTGGGTCAGGCTGAGCTCTTGTGGAAGAGGGAGGAGATGGATGTGGGTCCAGGTCCTGAGTGTGAGAGCTGTGGTAGAGGCCAAGATGTGTGCATGTACTTCGAGGAGTTTGGCCAGTCAGAGAGCAAAGGAGAGGGCCAGGAGGAAGTAGGGGAAGTAAGGCATCATCTGTGAAGGAGCAAGGGGACCAGGCATGGCTAAGGAGGGGAGGGAGATGTACCAAGCAGAAGGCATCTTCTGTGTCTGCTTGGCCTCCTCTGCCTCTTCCCGCCAGGAGTCAGAGAGGCCGCACTGGAGCCACAGTGAGCCACGCTCCTGCAATCCCTGCATGGAGCAGGGCAGTTCATTTTTCTTTGCCATGCAGGTATTCGCCCTGGGTTTGTTCATTACAATTTTTTCTATTCCGTTATCGGTTGTGGTCATGAGCCAAAAGGAGCATCATTCCATCTGAGCAATGCCCAGAACTAATAGATGCGAGAGCAGTAAGTCCAGGAGGTTCTGCTGAAATAATTATGCCCCAATATTTCCTGCAGGATAGATTTTGAGGAAGACGGTGGCAGCTGCTATGGTTCGCAAGGAAGTTGAAAAGCTATTTGTGTAAATTCTTGGGGCTAAATTTAGTCTGTTAGGGCTGGGTTTGAGGCCACTCCTTCCCAATCCCATTCCCATTTCTAGTTCAGAGCTGTGTTTATTATCTTTCAGCAAGTACACAGCAGTCAGCCCTGGGGACTGAAGAGAATAATCATTGTGTTTTGATCCTCAGCTCCTTTTCAGAGCTAATAAATAAGTTGGCTGCTGCTTTATATAACAGTCTGGGAGCTCACACCATTCAAAGGTGTATTTCATTGGCACTGGTAATTAGCAAACATTACCCCAGTGCTATAATTTGCTGTTTGTTTTCCCTCAGAAGGAAATAGATATAAATTGTTTGAAAGGGCAAACCTGTGCAAAAGAAAATCATCCAGGCACCCGAACAGCAGCTTCTAGAAATTAAGGAGATATCATTGGCATCAACATGATTATTGTCATTTTTAAACTATGCAGCTGCTTGTGATTACAGTGCTCTCCCGGAAAGGCAGCTGATCACCAGTATGCCAGCCGGCAGGCTCTGGGGTGGGCTGGGAATTGCCCACTGCTACACTGAGATTGTTTATCTTGGAGGTCTCTGGCCGGGTTTATCTCTCAGTGCCTCGTTATCGCTGCTGGTATTTTCAAGTCAGCCTGTATGCCTTGAGCCGAAATTGGAGCCTGCCTGCCTGCATGTTGCAGTGGCTATGGCCAGATGGGAATTGTTCGATGAAGTAGCTTTTTAACTAGAAAGTGACCGTTTGTCAAAACTGAAAGTGTTTTGTAGGAATGCATCCCTTTCAGTGAATTTCTAGGAGGCTACACAGCTTGAGACCCAAGCTCTACAGCTTGAGACAGACTCTTGCTGGTAGTGCCCATGTGCCAACCCACTCCTGACCCCAAAGCGGGACTGTCCTGGCTCCCCTGTCTGAACTTCACAGAATCACAGAATGGTAGGGTTGGCAGGGCCCTCTGTAGATCCCCCAGTCCCACCCCCTGCCAGAGCAGGGTCACCCAGAGCAGGGGGCACAGGAACGCCTCCAGGCGGGTTTGGGATGTCTCCAGAGACGGAGACTCCACCACCTCCCTGGGCAGCCTGGGCCAGGGCTCTGCCACCCTCAAGGGAAAGAAGTTCCTCCTCAGGTTTAGGTGGAACTTCCTGTGCTCAAGTTTGTGCCCGTTCCCTCTTGTCCTGTCCCTGGGCACGACTGAAAAGAGCCTGGCCCCATCCTCCTGACCCCTCCTTGTCAGGTCGCACCACAGTGGCTGGGCACAGCGCTGCACTGGGTGAAGCAGATGGACTTCCAAGCCCAGCCTTGGGTTGTCTAACCTCCATTAAGCATTGGAGCCCCTATTTTACTTGGCTTGCCTCAGATTTTGACATTCAGAAACCAGGTCGCAGGTGAGTCTTGGGATGTGCTTTCATTTTCAAAATTGAAAAAAGCAAGACATGAAATGTATTGAGTCTTCTCTGCTGTGGGAGACATGAAAGCTTCTGTTTTGTTCTGAAAGAGAACCATTCCTCTACTTGTAAAGCAGTTTTGGACTTCACGCTGAGTAGACACCCCTGCTTTCCGCCAGCTGGCTGTTACTCTCTGGAACTGTTGTGGGGTCACTGCCCCCCGTTCCGACGCTGCCCTGCAGTTCTGCTCCCTGGTATAGAGGGGCAGAGCCCCTTGGCTGCTGCAGCAGAGGTACCCATGGGAGAGACTGTCGTGAATGTTTACCCAATTTTAGCTGAATTGAGAAAGAGACAATAAAACAGCCTCCAGTCTCATTTATAATTACCCAGTGGGAAGGAAATTAAAATGTCAGTGTTTAAGTTTTCACTCTCTCCTGGTGACATTTAGACATGGGGTCACACTTGGCAAAGGCAAAGTAATCATCCAAGTACAAAACCTCATACAGCCGCATTTCTTGCTGCAAAGCATTGCCAGTGCGCCGTTCAGTCCCTCTTCTCCCATGTACAGGTATGCCATTCATTTTATTAGTCCCTTGTGAATTCTGTTGCAGACAATGACATAATTGAATTTAAACAAACTAGACTAGACTCTCCTATGGTCTAGTGAACATTTATGTCACTCAAGCACCAGGAGACCTCTGGAGCAGTTTGGGGTTTTGCTCTTTTTTTTTTTTTCCTTAAGTACTTCAAAAAAATCAAATGTCAACGACATTTTCTGGAGTAAATATTTCTAATGGAGCTGCACAGAGATTTGGGTGGTCATACGCTTTTTGTGTGCAACAAAGAAACAGGATTAGTTTTACCTGAAAGGCCGAGTCACCAAGTTCCCCACAGGCATCTCAGGAAACGCTAATTCTTCCTGACTCAGCTGGATAAAAGATTATGACACAAATGGTTACATTTAAAAGAAATATCTCCTCCCCAGAGGGAATTTAGTTTTTTTTCCTTGCCTGTAATGCCATACTGACAGATTCACAGTCTGTTACTTAGATTGGGAGAGCTGTGTGCATATCATGTTCTGTGTTGCTCAGGCAGGTGGGGACGGGGAGCGGGGGATGCTGTGGCTTTCACCTGTTGTGTGGAAAATTGCCTGAGCTGCTAGTGAAGGAGGGACAGATCCTTGGCTGTGTAAATGTGTATGGTTAAGTTTACAGCAGGAGAAACATGGCTGCATTTAGTTGGCCTTGAGTTGAACTTTGATTTGAACAATCATTTTATGGAAAATAATATTAAATGGCAGGTAGCTTGTTCTGATGGCGCTTCTGCTCCACAGGCATTTCTCATTGCCATCTGCAGTACCCAAAGGGCTTCTTTCTTATCCTCAGTAGCATGGAAGACTAAAATGAGTCTGCTCTGTGGCTGAGGTTGACCCTGAGCACGGAGAATCAATCCCAGACTGACTTCAGCTCAGAGCTGAAGCAGCCCAGAGGCATAAACAACCTGTATGCCCTGTAACCTGGGCCTCCTGGTGATTGTGGGATTCTTTGTAGAGAGTGCTTAAGCTTGTGCCGAAACCCCGCTGTAGACCCCGCACTAAACTATAGTAGGCTCCGATGAGTTGTTGCAGTTAAACTATGTCCAGATTGTTAGAAAAATTAGCATTTAAGAAGGCCTTGTGCTTTTTTCTTTCTTTCCTTTCTCTTTAATTTCACTGCAATAACCATTGTTTGGTGGCTAAGACTAGGCAGTGAGAATCACCTCCCTGTATGGTTTCGTCAGCTGAGGCCTTCTCCCTCCACATTAAACATTCATGGTATTTAGAATAAATGTTGCATGCATTGTTCTGTTGAAATAAAAAGCAAACTTCCTTAGTGAAGTGATTTGGATGTGGGTCAGACATTATTTAACTTTGCAGAAATCCTGCGCTAAGTCCTTTACCAAGAAAGTCCGTTTGTTTTTAAAAACCCTTAATCAATAAAACCTAATTAAAATCATATGTCAGATAACTAGTAGTCCTTAAGATTTTGATTTTATACCCAGGAGGGTTCTAGCTTACTGATGACTTAAGTGTATTTATTTACTGACTAGATCAATAGCCTGCTCAATAATTGTTTTTTGCCAAGGTTACAGGCATTTGGCTGGAAATAATTAGAACTGTTTGTGATGATGGATTTTTTTGAAACTTGCTATAATACCTGGAGAAACTCCTGTCTGGGCGCCTTGAGGCTCAGACAGAGCTGTGTTCAGTTCTGCATGGAGCGCAGTCCTGCTAGCCCTGTCTAATAAATACATTCTGTTTAATTTTCTATGACCTGGCTTCCAAAACTTGCCATCCACAGGGCCGCAGAGTGTGCCCTACAGCTGATATTTAGAATCATGTCACAATAACAGCATTTCCAGGTTTATATTGGGTGATAGTGTCTGTGGGAAACTTTGAGGTTTGGTAGTGGGTTTTGATCACAGAAACTTTGGAGCTTCTGGCTTACAGGCAAGCTCTGAGTGGGGTTATACGGCATTGCAAGGACTTTAGCAGGGGCTAAAGATCTCCTCCTTCTTTAATGTATAATATTTTGTAGCTGCCCTGTGTGGGTCTTAATAAGAGGTGATGACACTGTTCCCTGGAGCAAACATACAGAAGATGACAAAAGTGATTAAAAAGTAAGTAATGCTTCAAAGCACCATGTATTTTCATCAGCAACTATCAGTAAGGATAGTGAGGATGGCTGGTAAATCCCAGCAGTGCTGTCAGAATAAGGCCATCAGCAGCGGAGGCCTCAACTCCCCAAGGCTCCTGTGGGGAGTGACAGACTGGCTATGAGAAGCAAAGAATCTGGGGGAAATGGAAAATCTAAACAGCAGCCAATCTTTATTTCATGACAGAGGCTTTAATAAAGAGTAGATGTTTCTCTGAATTGTAGTTCCAAAAACCTCTTCAAACCAGCAAAGTGACTAAGAACACATTTGGTTTAACTTTAAGCACATGAGTACTTGAATTTATTTTTTTTTAGGGTTGACTAATGTGCACTGGATTTTTTTTCCTGGATAAGGTTCCTTCGTTGTTAACTCTGGACTACTTTGTCACTCAGTGAGGCTCACACTTGAGACCTCCTTCTGTTGTCCTTGGTATATACTGGGTCAGTGAGGTCCTTCCCTTCAGTGATTGCTGGGCAATGAATCTCCACTAGTCGGAGGCGGTTATGCTAGCACACGTCTTTGTCGTGTTGCACAGCTTAGTAATAAATATGTCTGACTTCTGCATCCCATCCTTTTCCCAGGGCATTTGTTGGCCTTTGTGCACAGAAGCCAGCCATACATATTTATTACTGGGATGGAGCAATAATTAGGAATTTGAATTATGCTTTTTACACTGTTGCTTGATGTTATGCGCAAATATGTCGGGGAGTAAACACAACTTGATTGCAGTGACACAAAAGGAGAAGAAATATCCCTGTTCAGTAGGAATATAGTCTCAAAACTGATTATAGGGATAGCTTTTATCATACTCTTTCTTCATCCCTTTTCCCGTAGGTTAAGCCTCAAGTCATTGATGCAATATCCCAGAAATAACATTTCAGTTTATTCCCAGAAGGCATCCTCGGCTGTGTATTTGGAGCCACTTGCACATAAATTACAGGGAAAGCTTATAGGAGCATAAAGTATTTTCAGTAAAAACTAAAACCTTTGACTTTTAAGCTTGCTCATGACAAACATCCCAACTATGTAAAAACTAGGGCACATCCTCAGAGAACAGAATCTTTCAGTCTTCATAATCATTTAAAAAGAGAAAGATATCACAGATGGGATGTATAGAAATGAGCATCCTCCTGAATACGAGTGTGTCATGGCATCCAAGTGAGTAGTTGACTTTCACAGATTTAACCCTGCCTTTTAGTGTGTCCTTAATTAAAACTGGAGGGTAAAACATAGGTTTTATGCTTAAAACATATCAATATATATATGAACACATATGTTAATTCCCACATTTAGCTAAAGGAATTTACATGAAAATGTGTTTTCCAAAGGAAATCTAATATCTAGCAGGAAAAGCCATCAGGTTCTTGAATCATCTTTCCCTGACAATATCATAAACCTAAAGAACTACTTAGACTAAGTGCTTGCTTTTACATGGCTAAATTTAGGCAGGATGATTCACCCTTAATTTAAGAGCCAGATTTGCATAACAAGACAATGGTAGTTAAGCGTCTAAATGCCTAGAGCAGATTTTCCAGCTTCCTTACAATGCAAAGCTGTCATTGATCTCAGTGCAACATGAATTCTAGGAAATCAAACTCCATTTGTGAATACAAAGCATGTTGCAAAGACGCAGCCCCAAAGTTTAGTTTAAATCATGAGAACAACCATGTAGCATCAGATTGGTATTCCGAGTCTGAAAATGGACAGTGGCATTTGCTTAAGGAAAGAGTATAAGGAGCAAGAGAAAATGGAGTGATCCTTCCCATGGCATAGCTCACTGCGATCACCTTTTCAGGGATTTTTTGTACTCAAAGCTGCAGCTAGACTATTTTATGCTTAGTAGCTACTGATGAGTCTGCCTTCTATGAATTTTTGAGCCCATTTGTGAACCTTTCTCACTTTGAACCCATTGGCACTTTTGATCTCTAATATTCTGTGGTGATGATTTCCACAGTATAGTTAATAATTGCCCTCCTGAATGTAACAGCCTGATAAAGGTCTGCTCAGTGGAAGAGACTTGATGGGAACACAGTTAGTACAACCTTGCTGGAATTACATTGCCACAAAAATGTACTAAGGAATCCTTAGTTATGGTTGTTGTACAATATATAGGTCAAAAGCAATGCAAATCGTTTTTCTACAAGAAAAGGAAAGTAGAAATTGAACTTTTATGTGCTTTATGTATGTGGCTAGTGTAGGGAGAGACACTTTCTTTCACCGATTTAATTGAGTTATAATAATTATTTTCTTGGAAGTATTGCTTAGCATCTCTCAAGTTATAAAACTCTCATAAAAGCTAATGCAGTCAAACTATGCATCCACTGCCTGATGCTCCTTGCTTTCAAAGACTCTCAGGCATCCTCGTGGGAGTACGCCTAGTAAAAGTGACGCTTTTTCCAGTTAACCAGAAAATAGAAAATCAAGGACAACCCTTCCAAAACCAGCATCAATTTCACAGGATGACAACTTATCTACTTGGAAGGCATTGCTTTTTTGCGTATCTGTAGGACTGACAAAGTCAAACTAATAAATAATCATAAATCAACCTACAGATGATTTTTCATCTTTGCATTCTCTGGAACTACTGCTGGCTCGTTGGCAAACAACTGAGCCTTGATACAGTCATGAGATCCTGTGCTTTTCAGCTCGCCAGGCACTGGCCAATGCGCAGACGCTCTTGTTCTTGAAGTCTTCAGGTTTACCACTTGGGTTCAAACAGCCCACCTGGCAGAACTTTTCAGAAACTGGCACCCTTCCCTCTTAAGGCATTAGTTTACCTTCAGATGATGTGTTCAAGACGTCATCATTTTGAAGCAAATAGGCCACAGTCTGAGCAGAACACCTCTTCTGTATTTTAAATAACACACGAGCTACGTGTGAATCCTTGTCTCCGCTTTCTCCTGATTTAAATGCATCAGGAGTTGATCCTCATCTTCCAGGCAGACCAGGACACATCTTCTCTGCTCCCATCTCTTTCTGTGAAGCTTTGGGGTTGGGTTTCCATAATAGTCGTAGGCGCTTTTGTAAAGAAGGCTGTTCCATGCTCCCAAAAGAGTTTGCCCTCACTTTTTACTCTCAGGCTAGCAATTAAGTTTTCTGTCAGGAGATGAGTTGCTCACTTGCCCTCCTGAGATTTGCTCTGGGCAGTAGCCAGTTCTTTGAACAAAAATGTTTCCTTTTGACTATGAGCTTATCAAGGCTTTACAGCCCTCCACTGTGAGCCTTGTGCAAAGGGTTGTCTTTGCTGGCCAAATGGATTTCCCGAGAATCCAGTGGAGACACGGGGTGGGTTTTGCCCTCACAGATGGCTGGCACAGGGCAAAGCACAGAAGAAAGTGATGTAGTAAATGGAGAACAATGCATACACATGCATAAATGTATAGTCACTCTTCACACTTTCATTGGCACTCATTTCTTAAAAAAGAGCATCTGTTTCATAGCAGCAATTTTCCGTGATGACATTGCCGAGCATTTTTGTGCCAACTCATTTTTCAAAACTTAACCCAGCACCATCCCAATAAATGGAGTGGGACAGTTCCTGTGAGCTCGCACAGCACTAACGAAGGCTGGGCTACAGTGACAGTGTGGAGGGGAATAGCAAAAGGGAGTACACAGTATGTACAACAACAAATGAATTCACTTGCTACCAAAAAGCAAAATGTAAAGAACTTCTGTTGAGCAAGTGCAAAAAAGCATTTGGTGCCTAGTGCTTTGGAATTCCAGATGAAAAATACTATAAACATCCACCTTCATCTCATTCTGGTATAGCATCTGTTTCTTTGGCAAAGAAGTTGGATTTTCCTCTGAAATCTGTTCTTGTTACTGCATTAGACCCTTTTCCAAGAAATATGTAGATGAGAGCACTAAAACTGTATGGATTTGTACCCGTCACAGAATAGGTCTTGTCCCAGTGAGTTATCATTTATGGATACTGGAAAGATCTGAATAAACCTTAAGTCATCTCAGAAATAATAAGGGATATATGCAGCCTGTGTCCTTGGTAACCTACTGTAGTGAGCTCAGCTACTGCTTCTTAATACTGAATATTCATGAAGTCATTACATGAATAATTGTGATACATTTACACTTTATTACTGTTATGGGATAGCCTGGGCACCTTAATAAGATGCTGATGATTCATTTTAGCATGACAGTAAGAGGGTGCAGAGGGAATTTGTCAGTATGACTTGCTAATGCAAAAATAATTGTTCCATTTTCCAACTTTAATGTCAAGAAAGACACCGATGTTTAAGAGTGAATCTGCCTAATAGTCCCTTTCGCTATGTATTAGATTCGTACAGAGCCAGTGCTCTGCAGCTTGCTCTTTCTTTTTCTGCAGTAAATGAGGAACTGAGGAAGAGGAGGCAGAAATAACGCCCCCTAGAAACTCTGAAATGACTAAGAGCTCCTGTACGTTGCAGATCAATTCTGATGTGCTTGATAAATGAGAAGGATTAGATACGTAATCTGATTAGAATGTAATAGCCATGGAAGGAGCTTTCCATTACACTGAGACCTTGACTCTTGAAATATAATGAAGCTTTTATGGGTCAATTTAATTATATTTGAGCTATACAAATATTTACCATGGCTACATATTGAAAAGTTACATTCCTCCACTATAAGTCAGCTCCATTAATATATCTGCTATAAAGCCATAAAAAGATGTATAAAGGTAGTAGAAATGAATATTTAAATGAAAAGTAGGTTTAAAACCTGCATTGACTCAATCCAGTGTGCTTATTTATGTGATTTTTAATCATAGTCATCTCCCACACGCTGTCTTTCCATTTACTAACATTGATGTCCTTGTTGCCATGAGGTGGTCTAGCTGTCATCACAGAGCCTGTGTTGTCGTAGAATCACAGAATGGTTGGGGTTGGAAGGGACCTTAAAGATCGTCTAGTTCTAACCCCTGGGCAGGGACACCTCCCACTAGAGGAGGTACTATAAGGTCTCCCCGGAGCCTTCTCTCCTCCAGGCTGACCCCCCCCCAGCTCTCTCAGCCTGTCCTCACAGCAGAGGGACTCCAGCCCTCCCAGCATCTTTGTGCCCCTGCTCTGGACCTGCTCCAACAGGTCCTTGTGCAGCGTGTTGAACCTGATGCTGACCTGTCCTCCCACACAGGGCCTGTGTTTACCTCCAGAAGCTCATGGTGAGTCTGCATCTCATTCCATGGGTTGAGACTGTGTCTTGATTGTAGAAGGGAAGAAAGATGCCATTGGAAGAAGATGGCCTTGGCAGTGTGTGTATATGTGAGGAGCTTCCCCAAGACCTGACAGTTGTTAGAGAGGTGAACATAGCAGACATAACACACAGATAAAGGCAGATGCAAGCCCCCAGGCAGCTAATATACAAGAGTTTCCAGACCATGTACTCTACATCTGGCACAGGGTTCTTATTATATGCCTTTGATAAATAGTGCTTATTAAAGAGTTAGAAATTTCTCCTTCCCCAGAGAAGCTGTTTCATACGTTTTTCAACCTTTAGGTGAAATGAAAAAGTTTAATGAAAAAGCCCCCATTCAGCCTCCTCCGATGAGCCTCCAGTCAAGGTTTTCCTGAAGTACATAAATTCTTAATTTGCTCTAGATAATGTCTACCAGACAAGCAGCACAAGTGGAAATTAAAGAACAGCAGCCTTGGAATAGACGTTATTAAGCACTTTTTCATGAAGAGACATCAGTGTGTTGACTTGAGGCAAGGCTGTCAAGCCAAGAGAAGCCAACTGAGGTCATACAGAAAGGCTTTAGATGGCTGCCTTGTGGAGCAGGTCAGCCCTGCGGGTGTGTATGGGATACGGTATGAAGCTCCCTTTCACTGGGTCCCAACGTGAAGCGTAGGAATATACCCTTATAAGAATGAAAGCACACGTTGCTTTGTGTCACATCTACAAAGCAATGTCACTTCTCAGAATGGGGCAGGTAGCCAGTCTTGGTTCCCTATGGGCGAGAGGAACATTTTGTGCACCTGGAGCACAATGTGAGTTTCTTATGTGAAGATTTTCAGGGATGCAGAATGTGATTTGTACATTGAATTTGTCTAGTTAGTGATATCGAAAGCCTAAAATATGGGTTCTTTTTATCTTCCCTTCTCTGTTGATGGTGCTTATGTGTGAAACAGCAGTGGTGGTATATCAAATAAATCCAAGTTTTCTGAAGGAGTTTTTTAATCTCTGTGGTTGCAGAGAGAGTATCTGTACAGTTTTTTTCCAGAACATGAAAAAATTGCCTAGAATAAGATGTGTTATATGAAGAATACAAAATAATAATAATAAACACTCATTGTCATATAGTAAAGCTCATCACTAGCACTTACATAGCTTTGCACAAGGATTCCTCTCATCTTTCCTTTTTTGTAGCTGGGGAAACTGAGGCTTAGAAGAATGCAACTTACAAAGTTCAAATAATGACTGAGTGCGTGAGCAGGGGATAGAGAGCAGGTCTTGATTCAGCACTCCATCCGGGAGGCCAGAAGGAGAGAGCTGGAAATTAGTATTTTGATAATTAGAACACATGATATTTTTCTTATATATTTAGGGAAGGGGCTAATTTTGGGGGGATTAATTTTTGGGGGATGAATTTTTCATTATTCTTTTTTCCTATGACATGAACATTTCTATAGGGGGTCAGGTAAAATACTAATTGTGAAATATTTGATCTGAAACAAAACATCACTTTTATTTTGTGTAGGTACTTACTGAAGCAGCATATTGAAATGAAAACTGGAACTTGTAACTTGCTTTGAAAAAAAAATGTTCCAGATTTTAGGAAAATCATAGCATTTTGAGTCTGGCTTCCTGAGGAAGAAAACCTTTTGCTGTATCCTGAAAAATGGTTGACTCTTTGTGTGCCCACCTGTCTGTCCTCAATCACTTTTGAACTGTGCATCTTTCAGTTGAGAAAATTTGACTGATTTACCTACAATATATCAGTCAAGAGGGGAAATATGTTCCTTGTTTTTACATTTGGCAAAATAATGGCTGGTGCTGAATCCTATGCCTGCTTGTTCCGACATCCTCCTTGTACTGCAGCTGAAATTAATCTTAAGGCAATCTCTACCATTTCCAAGTGAAAAGCAAATCTTCATATTCTGCAAAATGCAGCTATTGATCTGGCTGTAACAAGAGAAATCCTTTTGAAATGAATTCCCAATAAAGCAATAAAACTTACTGCTTTAATAAGTTTACAGTGCAAAACTTATTTGACAATGCAATAAAATATTATCTCAATCAGGGAACAGATTCAAACATACTTGTTAAATGAGGCAGTGTTTCCTCTTTTGAGAAACTCCAGTGCCAATTTAGATGCAAGCTTGTTCAAAAAAATACAGTTCTGGTGCCAGGTTATTTTGGGGAGAAGTTTCCAGCAGGGACTGTAGAAGCAATTATTCTTTCTGGGCTATCAGTAATTTCTGCTGTAACTTCTCACAACGGCAAAATGCTTCAGTACTGGAAAAATTAGTGGATGAACTGAGATTGAATTTAGTTTTAAAATGTATATTGGTAACTTTGAAGAGATTTTTCTGAAAAAAATTAGGTTTGTCAACAATATACTCACATGTTAAAGAGAAATGTCCTAGCATTACAAAACTTATTACCATCGTCTGGATTTTTTAAATAAAATATTCATAAAGCCGTATCTGAATTTCAAAAAGAAAAATAGCCTTTAAATTCTGAAGTAATATATTCTCCCATCTCATTAAAAAGCAGAAATCTATCTTGGATCTTATATTCTCTTCCTCATTACAAGACTATTTATATAACAGTCTGATAGACATCAGCTCTTCTTGGGCTTACAGCCCTTGAAAATCATATAAAATACTTTCCCCACCGTTTTAGCCTATATATCTAATTTTTCATTATTTATGACATACAACAGCTCAACTCTCAAGGTCACACTCCAAAGAAGTCAAAGCACTTTTCTTTTTAGGTTTTGTTTTATCTCAGAATTCCAATCATCTGAAAGAAAAAACACCACAGAAAATACAGTGAAGGCAATCAAGAACATAATGTGGTTTCAGTAAATGCTTTTCAAGGGTGGAGAGTTACTGAGGAGCTTTTTAGCTAACGCTTTACTTTAATGGTACATTTAACTAATGCCAAATTGCAGTGGGGCTCGAGTGAAAGTCCATGTCATGTGCATGTAACTACCCAAGAAATTCATTCTGACAGTTCTTTTTACAAAAATACTCTAAGACAAAAGGAGACCTTGGAGCTCTCCCTGCTTTGTATTCTGAATCTCGCTTTCCCGAGTAGCGTGCCCAGGCATTAATCCCAGGGAAGGTTTCATATCAGTGTGTTATTCCAGGAGAGCAGAGTTTGCCTCATGGCAGGCAAAACTTACCCTGCAGTCCCTGTCAGTTGTCAAATGTTTGCCACAGCGCACCAGATTTTAAGCCTGTTGGCAGTTTGAACCTGCAGGCAATTGCATACGTTCCTGTGGCAGGTGGAGGAGGACAGAGGACATGAAATCCAGTGTGTGTCAAGGGCTGTCTTTTTAGGAATAGCTCTACACTTTCCACTCACACTTAATATTCTCTTAATGGCAGAATTAAATAGAAAGAGAACTGTGTAACATTCTGTGAAGTTCAGGAAATTTGTATCGGAGATGTAAACTGGCTCTTGCATGAGGTAGGTTTTGCTCTTGATATGTGCTGAGGGTTTGTTTAGCCAAGGTGGAGCTGTGGCATTTCAGAACATAATCACAACTGCAGCCATCACTTTGCCTGTTCGATCCAGAGGGTGCTACAGTTTCCCTGGATCATCCTCCAGACCCTATGCATTTCCTTGTAAACCAGACCAAGACACATTTCATGGCACATCAGGAGCAAGCGCTCGTGTCTCCTGCATGACCTCTCAGAAGAGGGTGGTGGCACCCCTTCTCCCCAGGCACTTTGACCCTATCGCTGCTGGACAGACATACGGGCTTCCGTCCAGAGCAGGCTTTGCCCTGTGTTCATACAGCGAAGTCAAACACGGTGACTGATGGTCTAAGTGCCACCACAACACAAATCATAAAGGAAAAATTGGTAATAGGAAGGGCCAAGCATCACGCTTGTATTCAGCACTCTCCAAAGGACAGGAAATAGTTAGACATGGGACATTCTTCCAAGGTCCTTGAGGGGCTAAAGCCGTGTGTCACTGTATATCCAGCGATGATGGCACTGCAATGTGACAGAAGAAAAGTCGTCCTAATTCCTAGTCATTAGAGATTGGTTTAAACCTTAGGCATGGCCTGTGGTATAATTTCTAATTAGATGAATAAATTAGATGAATAAATAAATTAATTAAAATGGATGTTGTTCTCCACCCTATAAATACCCTATTCCTCTCTTTCTGTTAAAACTTTATGCTAGCCTAAGAATGTGTTGTGGATTGCTGGCAAAAAGGCTAAATATTCAAAATTGCCTGATTGTTTATTTATGGCTTAGAACACTGTATGATTTATGCCATCTATTACCCACTGAAAGGCTTCATCATTTATTTGTTTGTCTCTTTTACCTTCTAGTCTGAGAAGGGCACAAGAATGGTACCATGGTAAAGAGGGATGCCCTTCCTTCATCTTAGAGGATTCTCTGGCCTGAGCTGTGTCTCAGAGCTGAGCCAGATTCTTCCCTTGCTGCACACAGGCCTGCAGCTCTCCTAATGACTTGCATCACCAGTACCCAGTGAAAATTAGATGAGAATTTGGCCATTGCATGTGAGTGCTTCACATCTATCTTTTCTTCTAACGTTATTACTCTAATACGTTGGGTATATGGCAGTTCAACACCTTATCTTCACAAAGAGTCCCACAACACTTCACGGCATAGTTATGCACTACTGCTGCCCATAATTCACCAACGTCCTACTAAACACCTGCTAATGGGATAGCTTTGGATTTAAATTCAAAACAGGTCCTTTACTTCTGCTACTCATCAGTAATAACCCATGCTTGTGGGAAAGAGACCGAATACATCTTATGTGAGAAAAACAAAACATATGGTGCTAGGACAACTTTATAGAGACAGCAAGCTCAGTGGCTCTTGAACAATTCATTCCTCTATCTACCTTAAAATCTGTTTTCAGTGTATTATGTGTATCTCTCAGGTGTATGAGAGTTCATCCCAAAGCCTGTAGTTCCCATGCCATGTGCCTTATATGCTTGTTCTAGTTACAACAACATCACAGTTTTATATCCCAGTACAGAATGTCTAGTTCTCATTAACTGAGATTCCCTGCATTTTGCATGTTTTTGTCTAGAACCATCCCTTTTTCCCACAGGCCAATCCTGACCATACTGAGCGTCCTTTATGTTTGCAACAGCCAAGTCTTGTGTATCTTCCTTTAAAACAAACATCTTCCTCCAGCTTCATCCCTGCTTGTGTGTACAAGTCCTGCTGACCGGGTGGTTACTGATTTCAATATGAGAACAGTTCCTTGATAGCCTTCATTTTCCCCTTCCTGTAACATGCCATGGTGAGAGGTCCTGAGTTTGCAAAGCCAGCTGCTGCCAGCTTTGTGTTACATGCACGGCACTTGTACAAATGGCATCTGCCAAAGCCCTGTTTGTCGTCTTCAGCCTCGCACAGGGACTGGGGAGCTGGTGGCCTCAAAAGCCTTGTTCCTTGTTCATCTCTTTTCCCACCTCTTGTTCTGAAACATCTCATAGGGGTTCAAGAGGGTCCCTGATGTGCAGCCCCACATCTTCCACTTGTGAGAGATTTAACAGTCACAAGATTTATGCAGACTCATAATGTGCAATCCCAGACCAAAAGACCATTTAGACTGAGGCTGCTGTGGGACTCCGCTGTTGGATCAACAGCTGGGGGAGAGACCCCCTTATGAAGCGTAGGGATAGAAATACTTCCAGGTAATGGTGTGTAGGCAGAGTGCACATTTTGGTCTAGGGGAGCAGGGACACCAGGACATGTTGTGACTGGTCCTTGTGTGGCCTTTATATCACCTGCGCACCAGTACCAAATACCATTTAGAACATGGAACAGAAATCTGGTCACCACAGTCTGTGGGAAGCCATCCAGGTGACAGAGGAAAGCTCAGCAGGGAAAACTAGGATGGTCATTTATGACAATAAAATTCCTATGTTGGGGATTGTTCACAACCTGTTTATGCAATGCATCTTCCTAAAAATTAATGTAAGTCTGGGCACTCATTGGCTGTGTGAATATCTATCCTATGGCTGGGGCCAGTGCGGAGTCTCTGATCCTGAAGCAGAACAGACTGGGTTCTACTCATTGAAAACTGCTATTCCCATCACCTGGATAATTTCCACTTGTAAGAGTCTGGACGACATCTTGGTCCAAGTGTGGTGCTACAAGGCTGACCTGTGAAGCTTTATACTGCTGCAGGTATCTGCTTGCCTTCGCTATTAGATCTTTATTCTAATGCACAAATACAAATACTTTGTACTGTGTGGCACCACCCACCTGGAAATTGCAAGGCAACTTAGAAACATGAGTTAGGGAGACAAGAAGGTAACCAGGTAGATGGGAAATGTAAGGCTTTTTTCATTTAGTCATCTTGCCAAAGGCAAATGGGAAATGAAAGGCAGAATTAAAGCAGAATTGCGAGCTAGCTGCGAGCCCTGCCTCCAGTTACAACCCCCGCTGTTAAACACCTGTTAGCAGCATTTCAAACACAGGTGATCTCTGCAGTATAATTGTTGGCTTTCCTTACCAGAGGCATCAGCGATACTGTGTTCTGACAAGTCAGAAGATCAGATTCAATATGAGTCCATCTGTGATTTTAACTGGCAGCTTTTGCAAACAAGGGAGTAGTGAGACAGTCCATCCCCGTGCGCATGCAGTATCTCTGGCAATGCGCTTACCATGAGAAGAGCAGCCTTGTCCTCATTACGAGTACAGTTTTTGTTGACCAGACATTGTCTGTCCACTTTGAGGTGACAGTCGTTAAGGCCCAGTGCACCTTGGAAGGGAAAATAAATGGAAAGATAAGACGCTTAGTTAAAATAACATTTTTTAAAGGATGAGAGAGTTTCAGTGATTTGTAATGAGAATTGTGACAGGCAAGAAAAGAGGTCACCCTGAAAAATTTAAGGACTTTTAAACAGGGTTTAATTTGTACAAAAGGATCTGCAGCGCACCTTGAGGCAACAGAGCCATAAATCATGCCTTTCCAGGACTCATTTATCACCGCAATTCACACCAGGATTTGGAGAAGCAGGTAGAAGTATTCCAGCTGTTTTGTGCAGCCAAGTGTCATTGATAAACGCAAGTCTCCAAAGTAAACAATAAAATATCAATTATAAGTAAGACGTTTGCAAGGAGGCTGCATAGAATTAGGTTTCCTGTGCATTGAAGAGTTGTCTAGATAGTGTCTCCTTCCTCACTGGTGACATTGATTCCTCCATACTGGAGCAGTTCTTGCAGCCGACAACAGCCTACCCAGGCTTCACACCCACTCTCTTATCAGTAGCAGGTGGGCAAGGAGTCAGCAAGGCTCGGGCAAGGAGCTGGTCACGCTCTCCTTCTGTCCTTGCTACGAGCCAACATTAACACTCATAGCCATTTGCTGTTGCAGAGGTCTCCCTCTTTTGAAGCCTAACATTTTCTCAGCAGCTCTGCACCCCCTTCCCAGGGAGGGAATGATAATGAAATTAATTTACAATATATACACCCAAATAAAGGCACTGATAAGCAGAGTACCTTCTGGCCACTTGGGTAAGGCAGTGCTGGTTTTGCTGTGCTTGCAGGCGCCAACTCAGGCAGAGGTGTACCGGCCACACGGTGTGCTGGTGGCCAGCTGGGACCTACCCCACTGTGGCAGCCACGGGCTCGGGGAGCTCCCCAGGGCTGGCCCAGCTTGGGGTGATGGTGCTACCAGATGTAGCTATCCATGAACCTCCTGCTCCCTGCGGACCACGGTGTGTGGCAGTCATTAATCATTTGCGGAGCTGCTGCTGACTGCAGTCATGGAGAGAGCAAAGGGGCATTTTGAATTCACTTTGTTGCATACAGTAGTTAACATGGGGGAGAGGGACACCACCTTCATCATAAAAAAAATTCTTCCTTATATCTGGGCTAAGACTACCCTCTTTTAGTTTAAAGCCATTACCCCCTGTCCTACTGCAATGAGCCCTGCTAAAAATTCTGTCCCCATCTTTCCTTTAGGCCCCCTTTAAGTACTCGCAAGCTGCAGTAAGTTTTCCCCGGAGCCTTCTCTTCTCCAAGCTGAACAATGCCAACTCTCTCAGCCTGTCCTCATGGGAGAGGTCCTTCAGCCCTTTGGTCATTTTTGTGACCCTCCTCTGGACCTGCCCCAACAGGTACATGGACCTTACTTGGACGGTTTCTGGCTGCATGGGGCACAAGAGCACGCTGCTGGGCCTGTGGCACTCCCATGGTGAGTGCCAGCTTTAGGGTCACGGCGTGGTACTACATGGAGGCTGCTGGATGCTCAGCTCCCAAGTGTCTGTGGGTCAAGTGCACCTCAGCCTTTGCATATAAACCAGGATTAGGGCTCCTCCCTGCTCGCCTTTGTTGCAGGGGGCTTGACTGCCCACTCACTGATGACTGGGATGTGTTAAGGCTTCCTGTGATTTTGGATGGTTGGACGTGTGGGGTATCCAAAGCTCAGTCCCTCCTCAGACCCATGTTTGCATGGAGAAACACTTCCCTAGACACATGCACTTGAAGGGGAAGGGGGAGCGTGCCAGGCTTTTCTGTGTCTTGGTTTCCCACTGGAAGCCACAAGTGAGCTGCCCTCCAGGGCCACCTTCCCTCCCTGGAGCTTCTCCTAAAGCCGACCTGTTTGATACCACCCTGTGCGAAACATGAAGGCACAACCTGTCCCTGCCAGTTGGAAGGAATCTATAAATAAGGTTCAGCCCAGCAAATCATCAGTGACCCAGCCCCAGAGGGCCTCACTCTGCCCATTTAAGAGACAATAATATCTCTGGCCAAGAGAACAAATTGTCTTAGGCATCCCCTCTGAAGAGGTTTGCCTTACACTGCTCTCCTGCTACGAGTGGTAGAAACCCAGTGTAATACCGCAGCAACGGTTTGCTGAATTGATGTTGCTGCAACAGAGCAGACTGTAAAGCCAAGGAAATATCCAAAGTCAAAGTCAGTTTAGTAGAAAAAGAGCAAGTTAGTTATCATCAGTAGATAATAAGAGTTCTATAGACTTGCCTTAGTATATCTTTGCTCTGGGGGAATTCAGGCCACAAATTATAGATGATTTGTTAATTGCAAAGATTTTTGATTAAAAAATTACAATGGTTTCTCTTTAATTGCTTGCAAAAATTCATGAATATTGTTAAGCAGCACAATTTTTCAAAATGCTTTGGGACATTATTTTTATGAGGTATTATTCTATTGTAGGACTATTTATGTTTTGCCAGCAATCTAGTTACTGCATTATTAGTTAAGCTCATTAGCCTAAGTGACTGAAGGCAGACTTGTGTGCTACAGAAAGCTCCTCTGTCTCTGCAGCTCACCAGCTTGTCTTGGATGCCTTCTGCTGGCCAAATAAATCCAGTCCATTTTCAAGACACCATTGTTTTATGGTGGTACTGAAAACCATAGGAAAACAGCAGGAGTTAATGGTATTTTCCTTTTTAAAATTTTCACTGTTAGGTGGATAGTAAAGTTGTGTTTGATTCTGTTCTTCTCCCATCGTAGTTCCAGCCGAGTTCAGCTGAGGTCAGGGCTGCTTTGTGCCAGGCGCTCACCTGCACCGCCTAAGATTGGGGGGGAAATAAGTGTCTTGGAGAAGGTTTAAACTCCCGGTGCATACAGGAAAGGGGGAAGCTGCAAAGTAATCACTTGGGCAGGAGGACGATAAAGCCATGCTCCCAGCTGCTCTTGTGGCTGCTATTTATGCCTGTAAACAGCACTGGTTTGTGGGCTGTGGTTTGAGTGCACCCGTCAGTGCTGGTCCATGCAGCCGTCTGAAATGCAATGTGAATGACATCCAGGTGGTCACCGTCACTGCGCTCTCTGAGAGATGTTGAGGTTCACATTCAGGGCTTCATGTTTGAGCCACCCTGCAGCAACTCACTGCAGACTCTAACATAGGTGTATTTCTGGCACCAAATTTGCCTGACGAGGACCTTTAGACTTGACTGAACAGCTTTTCACCAGGTACAGAGGGGCTGGAATGATACCCCTTCAGCTCTGCCCCATCGGTTGCATCACTTCATTACAAACAGCTGCTGCAGTTCAAACTGATCAAGAGCAAAACATGTCAGATTTTTCAAGCCCTTTAAACCTGAGGGCAAGTGCATTTGCTAGCATTTTATTAATTTATCAACATCTTGTGAAAACTCCTTGTTTTCTGTACCAGCCATCAGTCCTTCTCCTAGAAAGCAAAAGAGGTGTAACCACACTGTGTCACTAACCTGAGTAAATAATAAATGAATGTAGCAGAAATTAATAATTTAAAACATTATACTAGGAAAGGTTTGGGTAATTTAAAGGAAACCAGCCTGGTTAAATGTGGCTAATGCACGAGAGCTAAGGGCCTTGATGACTTTGATCTGTTTCAGCAAGACAGAAAGGTCTCCAGGCTCTCAGCTCCCCGTGGGCAGGCGCAGATGGACCAGGGACAAGGGGGAGCCTGGGGCTCCCATCAGCTTCCCACGTACACTGGCCAGGCCCGTGGCTGCTCGTGACTGCGCATCTTCCCCTTTAGATCAGGGTTGCTGATCACAGTCTTATTTTATCTTAAAAAGCCTGCATTTTTTTTTTTAAACTTAGTCCCCTGATGAAATTAGGGATGTTTTCCTTTCTGTTTTACCTCTAATGCTTTTTTTTTTTTTCTTTTAAGGAAAATTGATTCCCAGTTCTTTCCAGGGAATCCATTATCTGGTGTATCAATCAGTATTGTTTGTGAGGCTCTCATTTGGTTTACGGTTGGACAGTCCTGGTCAGTAGGCCAGGTTCAGCCCTGCTGTGAACCTTAAGGCAAGATCATAAATATCAGTTCTTCTGTGTCTATGCCACCAAATCACTTTGCTTGAGTTACACGGAGTCAGCATCTCACAGAATTTGGCTGGGAGGTTGTACGGGCTATTAGTCAGTGTGGAATTTTAGATAAGATATTGAAAGTAAGTGCTTTCCAATTTACCCTGAGTTATGGTTTAGGAGACAAAATGGAAAAGAAACCACCCCAACTTTCCCCTGCCCTCCTGATTAAACAGTGTTGTCAGTATTGCCTCGAAAACCAACCTGAGCCTGTATCCTCCCAGCATTAGTTCCTAGCAGACTCGGGAACATCTAACAGACAGGAATTGGAGACAGCAATATGGTAGCTGCCTTCACTTGCTTGTTAAAAAGACTTGAGCTAATTTATTCAGCAAGGTGGAAGCCCAGATAGCCCCAACTGAGCCAAGGTGAAATTGGGACCGTTGTGGCTGATGACAAGGCTGTGTAAATTCTCGATTTTTTCCAGCTGGATCCCCCTCTGTTGGGGCTTCCCAGCCTACAGTTCCCATCTGGGATGTAATTTGTCCTTTATGAAAGACTCACACTGTTTTAACTCTCGCACAGGATTGGATTAGGGTGAACCCTAATCACTATTCCAGATCTGGGGTTTTTTCCGACCGGACTGAAAGCTGTGCTGAGCTGTGCACTGGGGATTTTCTCTGGCTCAAGAAACTCCCCTCAAATCTTTCCTGCCTTGCCAATAAACCCTAATTTTCCAAAGGCAAAAGGCCAGTACATCCTTATCCCAGCAAGTAAGCCGGCCTCCTGCAGGTCCTGATGTTCTGCTATAGCCTGTTATCTTCATTGTTTCCCTCTTCCCATCACTCTCAGGGCGTGAGTTACTGATTATTCTGCTAGGGGTTGCTAAACCAGAAAATGCTGATATCTCAAATGAAAATGCGTATCACAACTTATTTACTGAACTGCAGCCAGGTTATCCAGAACGTTTTTCTGTTACATGTAAGCAAGGATGTCTGCTGCCAGGCCTGACAACAACTTGTGAACAACATAGTGTGTTTCTTTATCTCATCTTAGGTAGAGGCTATGGCCAAATTAAGCCTGATCTTCGTTACTAACGAGGGCCTGGAGCAATCTGTGCCTGTTCTGCCCTCTGTGATTCCCTAATTTTTCTGTTTTGGTTAATAGCCGCATTACAACAAGTGGTTGTAACACTGAGACGGTAGCGCCCATTTGCACAGAGATACCTGGCTGTATTCCTCCTGTCGCCTTTACTGCCTCATGCCATGCAAAGCACAAACAGTTCCTGCTGCAGAGTCCAGGGCACGATTGCAGGATCCCGAGGGGCTGTGGGGAATGGCGTGTTCCAACTACCAGCCTGCAGGCATGGCAAGTCAGATTTTGGCGCTTCTGATGCAACCTGAAGTTGCTTTTGAAAAGCTCCTCCGAGCAGGATCAACTGATTTGTTGTAGTGGGAAAAGATGGAGAAGTGGCTTTCGTGCCACCTCTTCCCTGGCTTCCCCTGACTTTCTGGAGTGGTTCAGGAGGAGCTGTCAGTGCTAACCTGGCCCTGGCCCTTGGTTTGAAGCAGTGACTGCTTTATGGACTTGTCCGAAGGGGTAGTAAGTCCTACTTTCTAGTTTGCCAGCTGCATTCTCTACAATCAGCAACACACATTAAGCGCAATTCCAAAGCAAAAAAAGAGCACTGTGTGTTAAAAATAACTGCGCTCGGTTTGGGAGCAAAGCAGCAGCTTGTGCATTTGCTTTAAAAGCATAAAAATAATTTAAAAAATCTTGGCTCATTTTTAGTGGTGACTTTCAGAATATATTCCACAACTCAGAGCAGAGATCTTGGGTGTTTGACAAATAATTCCAAGATTAATACAGATATATATCCCTGAGTGCAAGGACTTTAATCAATCCCTAATCTCCCACAGAAGCAGTTTGACTTTACCTGACAGCACTGTGAAAGATGATCTGCTTCTATGTGACTAGTATAGCAATAGCAAAAGCCATTTCCCTTTCTTTTTAAATTCAGTTTTTAGTATAGATAGCCCACGGTTGCTCAAAGCCACATTCCAAGCCTTATGTTGAATACAGGAGGCTTAGGATCAAGCCCTTGGATGCTTTCGCATTAATAAATTAGACCTAACAAAGTGGGCGTCCGCCTTCCAAGTCTGTGGGTCTTTGAAACTCCTGAAGTTCACGCAGTTGAGACTGAAAACACACCTGAAGACGAGTGAGAGCAGGCAGAGAACAGGGAGCTGGGAACTGGTAACCATCTAAGATCTCCATTCTCGAGTGCTTTGCTCTGCAGAGGACAACTGCCCTGGTATTTCACTCTTCCCGAGTCACTTACAGCTCATGTAATTGGCTGCCAGTGACTCGGCTTTTATAGTCGCAGGCTAAAGCAAGACAAACTGTTTCCATACAGCCTGTTTATGCATTGCCCAGAAGAGATTTACAGCCGAACAAACCCCAAACCCTTCTCGGAGTGGACCAGAGAACACTGTTGTATGTACACGGAGTAACGCTCCACGGTCTGACACCAGGAGGAGGGCCCAGGGTGAGACACCCTCGCTGAGGGCACTGGGGTTACTGGTTTTCAGGGGTTTCAGTGCATGCCCCGATTGCTCCTCTGCTCTTTACCAGGCAGCAGCACAGCAGAAGGTGATGGATTGCCTGGGAGTCTTTTTCACAGCATTGTTTTGCCACTGGGCTAACCCAAGGCAAGCTGCTTGCTTTATTAGCTATCTAATTAAAATGAGAGGCCGTAACATATCATTCTGTACAAAAATAATAGCAAAACCGGAGCAGTTAGGCAGCTCTGTAAGCAGAGGTCGTTTCAAACTAGCGTATTTTGCCTGATGAGCTGCATTTATAAAGAGACCGTACAAATCCTCTGATGAGACATACCATGGTGACTAAATTTTAACAAAATATTAATAGAAGTTTATGTATTGGTTCATTGATATATTCTTAAGTACTAGTATGTGTTATTTACAGTCTATTTTATTAATATATTGATATATAAATATATTAATAAAAGCTTTGTACGATAGCTAGAGGATCCAAGAAAATTGCTGTTAATAAACATTTTCAGTCTATTTTGGTTCTTTTTGGTTCGGATTGTGAAAGTTAAGATATGCCCACAGCAAAACACACTGAATTAAGAGATCCATATACTTATGTTCTGATCCAACATCCAAAGTATGTGTTTAACTTTATCTGTTATGCATATTTCCCTTGAAACCAATGGGATGATTCCATTTGTATAAATTAAGTCTATAGTGACGTAATAGCACCGTCAGTGCTTACTCTTACCATTTGATATGATGATGGCTACATGCTAGCTGAGAACATGGCACCACTGCGTTTAGTCTTTTATATGATTGACAGATTCCTGAAAATAATTTATTGTTTAAATAGAGGTAAGGGTGACCAGACTTAAAAATGGGGAAAAAACAAAGCAAAACTGGGAGAAAGGGGAAGTGTGCGGTCTGTCAGTCACGCTGTAGGGACAATTCCTGTGCACCAGGGC
Organism: Rhinoptilus africanus; assembly: GCA_013400135.1. Taxonomy (NCBI): domain Eukaryota; kingdom Metazoa; phylum Chordata; class Aves; order Charadriiformes; family Glareolidae; genus Rhinoptilus; species Rhinoptilus africanus. The sequence continues at coordinate 784,445 of VXBO01014312.1, forward strand.
ATGTGGTATTTGANACTGCCCTGGTATTTCATTCTTCCCGAGTCACTTACAGCTCATTTAATTGGCTGCCAGTGACTCGGCTTTTATAGTCGCAGGCTAAAGCAAGACAAATTGTTTCCATACAGCCTGTTTATGCATTGCCCAAAAGAGATTTACAGCCGAACAAACCCCAAACCCTTCTCGGAGTGGACCAGAGAACACTGTTGTATGTACACGGAGTAACGCTCCACTGTCTGACACCAGGAGGAGGGCCCAGGGTGAGACACCCTCGCTGAGGGCACTGGGGTTACTGGTTTTCAGGGGTTGCATGTACCAGTGCATGCCCCGATTGCTCCTCTGCTCTTTACCAGGCAGCAGCACAGCAGAAGGTGATGGATTGCCTGGGAGTCTTTTTCACAGCATTGTTTTGCCACTGGGCTAACCCAAGGCAAGCTGCTTGCTTTATTAGCTATCTAATTAAAATGAGAGGCCGTAACATATCATTCTGTACAAAAATAATAGCAAAACCGGAGCAGTTAGGCAGCTCTGTAAGCAGAGGTCGTTTCAAACTAGCGTATTTTGCCTGATGAGCTGCATTTATAAAGAGACCGTACAAATCCTCTGATGAGACATACCATGGTGACTAAATTTTAACAAAATATTAATAGAAGTTTATGTATTGGTTCATTGATATATTCTTAAGTACTAGTATGTGTTATTTACAGTCTATTTTATTAATATATTGATATATAAATATATTAATAAAAGCTTTGTACGATAGCTAGAGGATCCAAGAAAATTGCTGTTAATAAACATTTTCAGTCTATTTTGGTTCTTTTTGGTTCGGATTGTGAAAGTTAAGATATGCCCACAGCAAAACACACTGAATTAAGAGATCCATATACTTATGTTCTGATCCAACATCCAAAGTATGTGTTTAACTTTATCTGTTATGCATATTTCCCTTGAAACCAATGGGATGATTCCATTTGTATAAATTAAGTCTATAGTGACGTAATAGCACCGTCAGTGCTTACTCTTACCATTTGATATGATGATGGCTACATGCTAGCTGAGAACATGGCACCGCTGCATTTAGTCTTTTACGTGATTGAGAGATTCCTGAGAATAATTTATCATTTAAATAGAGGTAAGGGTGACCAGACTTAAAAATGGGGAAAAAACAAAGCAAAACTGGGAGAAAGGGGAAGTGTGCGGTCTGTCAGTCACGCTGTAGGGACAATTCCTGTGCACCAGGGCATGTGGTATTTGACTGCATCTCCAGGTGCTGCTGCAAGTAATACAGGACTAGGAAAAGCTGCCATACCCTGAGAAGGGGCCTGGTCTTTTATTTGAAGAGTCCTTGAACATGCCATTTTTGTGGGATTACCCATATAAACCTAAGTCTGAATTTCAAAACCATGTTTTGCTGAAAGGACTTTGGAATTTACAAGCTAGTATTTGACAGTTAAAAGCATGTGGATAGATCCATTTTAACATCCCAGTTTGTATGCTGTGAAAACAGGAATATAGTGGTATAGCACGGTTAGATTAACAGATATATTTTCTTTAAATTTAAATGTCCAGATTCTGGTCTGAGAACAAGCAAGGGGAAGTTACTCTCTTGAGAAACCTGTAAGTGACTGAACACAGGGTTTTCAAAGAGAAGTGCCAGGATCTCCAGTGTAATTACAGCATTGCCACCGCGCCGGGGGAGCACTTTGCAGCAAACCTGAGCTTATGCATGCATATTTCCAGCAGATTGGGAATTTGCATAACCTATCCATAAACCACCAAAAATCTAATAAGGAATCGAACCCAGTGGCAGCTATGGCCACTTTATCACTGCATCTGAAAATATAGCTCTGTTGTGCCTTGACCTTTTCTGCTTGGAATTTGGGTTTTCCAGCCCCTCTTCCATCTGTTTACAAAACCAGCCCCTCTGGGAAACATAAATAAATAAATCTTTTCCCCTGTGCACGCTCGTGACATCAAATGATGTAATAAAATGAAATCTCTCTCCTTCTTTCTCCCCTTTCAATATTTATTCTGGGGATTTATTGTTTTCCCTCCTTTTCGGGTTTGAAGGTTTCCCTCTGATAGATCACCTCACTGTGGAGCATTCCTCATACTCTCTGTGCAGCACCTCTCAAGCTATTATTTTAAAATGTAGTTGGAGCTGCTTTAAGCTGAAGACAGTGCAGAGTTTTTTCATTTTTCTTTCCAGCCATGCTGGAGCTGCTTCATGAAAATTTCGACCTCATTTTTAATCGAAACATTGTTAACATTTAATAGTGATTTCGGTAAATACTTGATGACCAAAAAACTTCTGTATGTTTATATGTGGGTCCTTTTCCCACAGGGTTCTCCTATTGTTATGAATTCTAAGCTGGCATGAATGGGAATTTGCTTTGGGATAGAGATGAGCTGATTTAGACCCTATGAGTACCTGATGTTGTGATGAAAAACCATGAGGCTGAGTGCCAAGCATTCAAGAGGAAGAGCTTTAATTTCACTTTCTGTGCTGTGAAGAGTTCCACGGAGTCGATTAAAGCTATTAACAGTTTGGGACATGCTTGTGTCAGTACAGGGTGATACTTAGTCCAAAAATCAATGAACACACTAAAATTCCAAAATCCCCTAGCAGAAAATGGCTCGGATTCTCTCACAGGTCTTTTCTACTTATAAACTTGTCCTAGAGGTTTCTGAAATTAATATACAGTATTTTCCCAATTGGGGTATTTTCCCAGCAATTTCCAGTAACTATGGCACTGGCTAGCAGGGGTCCTAGGTAGCACAGGCTGGTGGGATTACTGCACAGGAGCAATGGGATAGAATGGTTTATACCGGAGAAAGCAGCTTCAGAGAACATGGCACCTAAAAGGACATACCACTGAAAGGTCATTTAATGATGCTATTTGTTCCCCTTTGAGCCGTCAAGTGTGAAGCTGCGGAAGGAAGCACCGGTGCTGCAGGTTGGCGTCTCCTTTCCGTGTCCTCGTTATCCCTACTCTGTAAATACAAGGTTGGCTCTTCCTGGATGAGACGATGATTTTTTAGAAGCCAGGACAAGCCACAGCCAACTAGATTTCTCATCTACATCATAAATACAGTAGAAATTCAGGTTATCCAGGCTTTACTCAGCACTCAGCCTCGCAGGGAGGAGGAGTGCAGGGGGCCTCACTGCCGCAAGGATTCATACGTGGCTGCTCTCCCGTGTTGGTGTGCTTTGCAGGAATTCTAAAATGCAATTATTGCTGGTGTAAGACTTAAACCTATGTATAGACACTCGCTTTCAAGTATATTTCACTTAAATGTTGCTTAATCTCAAGGGAGAATCAATCAGCAAGAACGTAAAGTATCTTAGATCTAGGTTAGATCTGCGTGGGGGTTTAATGCATTGGATCCGAGGCACAGGAGCAATGAACCTGCCAAAAGCAGTATTTCTGTAATGTTTAAGCATTGGTAGCGCAATCCAGAAAAATCCCTGAGTGTTGGTCCCCTGACTCCTGCAGGCATCTCATTTCTCTCGCCCACGCAGGGTGCAGCCTGGTCGTGCCCGCGGTGGCTACAGCTGCTGGCTGGGGGGGCTGGGGGGTGCCTGGGCACCCCAGCCCTGCTCTTATCTCACCATAGCTGTGGGGCCTCAGAGGGTCTGGGGGTGCTCTCTGCTGCTGAGTGGCCTGAGCTGGGCTCCCAGCACGCTGAGGGCACACCGCTGCAGCCGCTCGCCGCCGGCAGACGTCAGAGCTTTCCTCTACAGCAGAGGGAGGAACCATGCCAACTCTGTGTATTTATCGCGGAGATTTGGGGTCATCTTATTTCTTTTTTCCTCTTGTGTACACCCTGAATTTCTCAGGGGAAGTGCCTATTCCTAGCTGTTGCTGTTAAGCCTGTTGACAATAGATCTGCTTTTCACAGTGCACTTTGATTGCTAAGGAGCGCATCTAGGAAAGGGGAGAGAAACGTGACTTCCCATCTCTGCCCAAGTGGTTTCCCATAAAACAGTAATTATTGGAGTTCTGTTTCTAAATGCAGTCAAGGGAGTTTTAGGCTGCCCTGAGCCCTCTTAAACTGACCAATTTTTTTTTTGTTAAGAAAACTAGAAAATGCTTTTATCTCATGAGTTAATCATTTAGCCATATCAACGCTTCCGGTAACAGGCCCGTTGTTGAGTTCAGATTTTCTGAATAATCCCCTGCAATAAGAGCTACTGTCTTTCCCAGAGAGCTTCAGTGCAGTGCAACAACAATTGCTTGATCAAAAAATAATTCACTACTATGTAATTAGGCGCCTCATACAAGAGATAATCTTATTGAAATAAGTATACGCCATGGGTGGTAATAAGAATTTAAAGCAGTGGCATATACAAAGAGCTCATTTAGAAATTGCAGCATATTGCCTTTTACTGGTAGAACAGCGTATAAAAGTATTCACCATGAATATATTGTGGATGAACTGTACAAATAAGCAAGTTTACAATAGCTTTGTTTACACCATTTTTTACACAAACTTTGTAATCACTCACAGGTTGTCCTTGGGGGCTACTGGAGAATATTACATATGAAATGTTGCAGTTCTGCAGTTTGGGTAGAAACATGACTCTGAGAATCTGTTTAGCCAAGCAAGATACAACCAAGTACTAGGACCTCTCTGTCCTGTCAGAGCTACTTATACACTGGGACACGAGAAAGCAGCAGACCAAAAACCTGTTTGCTCGGTAAGTTCTACTGACAAGTAGATGGTCACGGGCCCTTTGCAGACGAGTTGTTAGAAATGAAATAGGAGACGTTTCTGAGATGCACAGAATTGTTAGGCTGCTCCAGCTGGCATCATGTCCCCATTCAGAGCTGATGGTGGCTGAACTGTGTATGACACAAGGGGAGAGATGTTTGCTGTAAGGTACCTGGCTGAAGGTAACATCTGTTCTTCTAAAATAAATATGTTTTCCTATATTATCAGCTCTTCAACTATCCATGTATTGAAATTGGCAACAAAGAACCTTAGAAACCTGTCCTTCCAAAGTGAGCTGGTCATTGACATGTGGCCAAAGCTTCTATTTCTGGCTCACCAAGAAAGCACAAATCCACATACTGCCTGCTCATGTGGGTAGGCCTCCCTCTAGCCCATATTTCAGCAAAAATCACCGGTGCATGGCCATCTAGATAGCTCCTGACATTTCACAGTGTTTCTGATCTATAATACTTGCCTGCAGAAGTTGGCTAACAAATACGATTGTAAGCTCTGCACCCACAGTTGTTCGTTCTGTAATATTGCCTTCTTCTGAGAGTGCACAGCTCTACTAGTTCAATTCACACATGCACTTAGATAACACTGTGACATGTGAGACAAAATACAGAGACAGGAATAATTTGTTTCGACTGTATTTCTAGGTCTAGTGGTTTTCACTGATGTTAAGCGCTCTTCTATCATCGAAGATTTTTTTTTTCCCCTGACTTTCTTGGTGCTGTCAGGAAAGCTCACTCAGCTGCTTACAGTCTAGCTCACGGATATAATAAAGGACCAGGTTCACGCCTGTAATAAATAGGCATTGCTCTGTCTGGGATCAATAGAGCTGTATTGATACACTCCAACCGCAGACAGCCCCACTGGTGCAAAGCTACAAGTCTCTAAAACTAGAGGAGTTTAAAAAGCTGTACTCATTTTTCTGCTCTGTCACCTAATCTTTCAAAAGAAACATTACCCACCAGAGCCAGAATTATAAACATTTATTAGGAAAATGTGACAAGAGCAGGGAAGTATGTGTTTGATAATTAAGATCAATTTCTGTGTCAGGACACTCCTATTTTAACTGAAAGCCTGCAAAATATCCAGATCCTGGTCAATGTTCTCTGCCAAGGCATTCATGCATATGCTGGACTTGGATAATTTTGTTGTTTTATGACAAATTTCATCCCTATTTTCTCTGAGCATTTGTGTTTCAGTATTTTCAATACATTTAAATAGTTTTACTGAATGAGGGCAGTCAGTGACACACTGGACACCAGCTGTGTTTTGTTAAAGATCATTCAAATTAGTACAAGTTAACAGTTATTTGTAAAATCAGGTAGCGTTGATCTCTGACCTTGATTTATGTACTTTTGCCACTGGTGCTGAATACATCATTTCTGTGATGGGATACACAGCAATCCCATCACTGTTATGTGCTGGAAAAACTCCTGGATTGCAAAAAGGCTAAGTGTAGCTGATAAATATGCAGCTTTTTATCATTTAGTAAAATGGAGAAAGATGAGAGAAAGATCAGGGCAAAAAGCATAACTGGAGCCATAGGGCTTGACCCCAAAGTCCATGGAGGTTAATAGGAGTTTTTCGAATAGTTTCAGACAACCCTGTGGAGCAATGCAAAAGCCTTATGTCCAGACATTGCTTTGTAGGATCGTAGTGGTACATGCTGATGAGGCAACGTCAGCATGGACGAGATCACAGTGGAATAAAACAGAAGTGTGTCCCTGCCTTTTTTTCAAACCATTTTGTCATCTGTGTGAAGACTGAGTTCAACGTGGGTCTTCTCTTCGTGTCCTGGAGATTATTCCTCACCACCACTGAATATGAGGTAATTTAGCATAATGGGGACATGCACCTGGAGTCATAGTTTCTAACCTTGTAGGTTATTTCACAGGGCATCAGATGAACTGGATAAAAAAATGAGAGATGCAGTTCTAAAATGTGAGTTTTAGAAATGCTGTGAACATTGCTTGACTTACATCGGAAGTACAATGGGAACAGAATCAGGCCATATCTGAGAGCTCCTGAAAATCTCATTATGTATGTCCTTTTTATTATTTATATCTTTTACATATATCATGTAGTGCCAGTCTAATAGCAGTAGATAAGAATTACTTCTTTTTTTACACAGATCCTTTAATTTAGAGACACACAGCAGTATTCTAGTGTTCAGGTTCTTTCCTCCGCTATTTGTAAATCAAAGTCTTAAGCCGTAGTGCTTTATTGAATACAGTGACAAATAGGGATGAACTGCATTCTCCCCTATAGTCATAAAGTTGATTTAATATTTCAATTAATCTTTGCTACACCTTCTCCAAAAATTTATGTGAATACATTCTGAGTAAGTCATCTTCAGGACTTAAATAAATACTAACATAAATATCCCTTAATTTATTTTTTCTCTATAAAATTCCTTTATATCACTCTTGCAGTCTAATGCAAGCATTGCTTCCACCAACCAGAACCCGGGAGTATCACAAGAGAGTACTTTAACAAAGGGATTTTCACATTTTCATTAAATACTTTTGCGTTCATAGTCTGGTTTCCATATACAACAAAATGGTTCTTCATACCTTTCCAGGGGATGGAAATTATATCATAATCTATCTTTTAATATCAAATTAAAATTTAAAACGTATTTTAAAATAAGTGAAATTTTTCCTTCCAGAAAAGAGAAATGATCAGGTACTCATCATTAGGGCTTTTCTTATTTTTCCTCTGACACAAGATTGCAGAGGGACTGAGGAGATTTCATGAAGCATTTTGCTGCATGTGTCCTTTTTGATGTGAAGTGCTATGGTTCATGTATTTTCTATAATGATCCTTCATAGTTATAATTTGATGAAGAGGAGACACACAACTCTTACTAGACTGTGCTAAGGTAGTCCAGAAGTAGCGAGATGGATGGATATGTGGATGGCTGCATTGTTAACATAAGATTTCTGAAGGCTAATGCTTTTTGCATAAGTACTTTTCCTCTAAACCAGAATCTTAAATTCACTAAATGTAGTAAGCAATTAACTGTGCATTAGCAAGCTATTTGTGGAAGCACACAGTATGAATCCCCCCTCCCATGCTCACAGAAGGCCTCACCCTGCAGTCACTGCAGTCCTTGGCAAGGAATTTCATGACTTCAGTAGATTTTAGATCATTCTCTTGTAGTCTCCTACTATGAAGGATAAAGAGTTGGATTAAAAATCAGGGTTCGGGTGTTTTGTGAAATATAATGTGCTATCGTGAAAAGCAGTCTCGAATGAAAATAAGTAAAGAAAATAATATATGGGGAAGGGGGCTGCTTTCTCTCTTCCTGGGTCTGCCCTTCTGGATATTCTTCCATTACTAGTTTGTGACCCAGTGATGACTTTGAACTCTAATGCTGTTAAACACCTTAAGTAAGGCTTCCATCGGGTAGTGGTGGCCACATGCAGCAAAGCCCTTGCTCAGGACCTCCACACCAAGTCCCAGGCACAATTCAAGATTCATGTCTTCACATTTTTCAGAGGGAGTCAATTAGAAAGCTGGTTTTTTTTAAAAAAAATAAACCAACACAATTGATCCTATTTGTAAGAGTCCTGGGGAAATACTCTGCTGGTACAGAGTTACATTAACAAAACAGAGGGTGAGCTCTCCTATTGCAGGCCATGCACTGAGAAGGGGTCAAATGGCCCAAATAAAGATGGTGGCCCTTCCCTGTGCTTACTTGGAGCAGCAGTTGCTGGTTTTCCTCACTACGACTTGCCTACGACATGTAAATGCTACTTCCCTGTGCACATGATTGCAACAGATAGACATATTTAAAGCACTGGAATGAAAAAGTAGCCAGTATACAGAGTTGAAAGAATGATTGAAATAGAGATTTTTTTCACCTCCTCTGTTCCGTCACAGTCTCCTCGTTTTGCTAACTTTACAGTTAAAGAAATTGAGTTATGGGCCTTCAACTACCTCTCAGTTCGGCTTTTTGAGCTCAGCTGTAATTGAAAAAGCTGGCTGCTCACTTGGGCTGACGGGGGAAGGAGAAGATTCTCTTTGAAGTGGACCTGGAGGGGAGGGGAACCGGTAAACTAGGAGAGCCTGCTGGGAGAAGTGGCGGAGATTACATCTGTCTTTTTGGTAAGAGCAAGCACACTTACTGCTTATTATTCCACTTCACAATGTAGAGAGATATTAGGCTCTAAAATATTTGTGGAAACAGCAGGTACAGCTAAGGTAGTTCTTTCATCTGTCACTAGTGAAAAATGTACAAAATGTTCAGGGGCAGCACTGTTACCTGTGCATTTGATGCTTTCAGAGTCATTAGACAATTACATGGCTCCTAACAGAGACACTAAATTGGGACCACCATCTGTAAACTTCAGTTCATGCATCAGCGTATCTGTCCATTTATTAAGTGGTGCTTTTACACTTGGGCTCACAGGTCTCTGCTTTCCCACCGTTGGTTGCCAGGTGGAATTTAAGTCTTGCTTCATTAAGCCCTAAATAGCTTGGCCCATGTTTGACTTTCTTGCTTTGTGGTACTATCATGCATCTCGCAGAGGCACATGAGACGTCTGTGCCATGCTCCAAAAGTTGCTGAGAGCTTTGTGGTGAATCTTCTATGAGAAGTAACAGATTCTCTCCCCCTCTCAAACCCAAACCTCAGTGTCTTGACCCTCCTGGTGCAAGAAAACTCTCTTCCCTTATGGCCCACATCTAAAGAGGGGATGGGGTGAGTGGGGTGAAGGCTGCATGGAGGTGAGTCTTGCCTTAGGGGGACAGCTGACCAAAGCTGATGGGGACACTACTCTGGTGAAGAGCTGTGAGGTGGGCAGGGAGAACCTGTAGTACTTTAGGTTGTGTGCGGTGTATCTGAAGTCAAAGGAAATGTGAAAGGACATGAAAAATTAAGCTCTCCAGAAAAGTAAATGCTGGTATCAGTAAACATTCAACTGTGTTGAAAACATGGATCAAATGTGATACTGGCATAACATTAGCCCCATGAAGCTGATGATAGTTCCGTCCTACTGCTGCTACCAACTTCTGTGCACAATTATAGAGGTCCAGTACAATTAGCATCAGTTAAATTAGGTTAAAACTAATAAATAGGAGCCTGTCATTTTGCGTGTCAGTTTAGATCACACAGGGGCTTTTTATAAATCTCAGCGGGAAGAAAAATAGCTCGTTCTTTTCCATGTTGGTTCACACGGTGAGGGCACAGATGTCTGGCATTTTGTTCAGTTGCGTGTTTGCAAGTGGCACCACGTTGCCACAGGGTGCAGTGCCAAGCTGGCCTCCTCGCACTCCTCTCTCCCTGCTCAGGGCTCCAGCAGTAGATGCAGTCCTCGCTTGTTCCTCCTCTTACCTGCCAGCATGGGCTGGCAGTAGGCAAACATGGGACAGAGCCATTTAAAAACAGAACATTGCTCTTTTCATGCCTTCCTTGAAGCAATATGTGCTGGGACCATACTCCTGTTTAAACACAGCAGGGAACTGCTCTGACTTGCATCCCAGAGAGCCCCGGCAGCTTCAGGAGGCTGTAAGGTTGAGAACGAATTTGGTCTCCTGCACTCACATAACCTGGGTGGGATGTCTGACGCCTCAGTGGAGTCTCCCGCAGCTTCCCCTGGGTGTGCTTGCTGCAGCAAGCAGGACAGGATCCGTCCTGGAGCTGGGCAGGTGATGAAAGGTCCCCAGCAAGCCCTACTCGAAGTGGGAGTTCCGCCTGGCATGCGCAGTGCAGGCACAGGACCGACATGCAGGGGATGCTCTGCGTGCAAGAGAGGGATCTGATCTCTGTTTCTCACCTGGGGCTAACTAGTCTTTAGGGATGAGGAAAGGGGTGGCCTCTGCCTGTACCCCCTGCAATCTGCTTCCAGGCTCTTGCTGCACTGTGCTGGGCCTGGCTCCCTGGGCAGAGGCACCACGGGGCTTCAGATTTTGGAAACACAGGAGGGAAATCCCAGATGAAAGGAAGCCAAGGCAAGAAGAAGCCAAGTACTGAATGCAAGGGCACGGTTACCAAGGCTGCCGCTCTTGTCCCACTCTCAGGCTCTGCCCAGTTTACCAGGTGCTTTGTGTCTTCTCCCTCTCACTCCGTTCTCCATCTGCACTGCACTGAGACAGTCAGACCCCTTGCTGCCAGTGACAGCAGCCTTTCTTGTTCTGTATTTGGTTTTCCAGCAATTTTTTCCATGTTATGTCACATTAGCAAAGATCTTGGACACACATTGTGACATGGCTGCCTGCCTCCTTCTGCCACATAAGTGCCTCTGGGAGGGGGCAGAAACTTTTCTGCTGACGGCGCTGGGCAGGGGACCCAGTCTCCCAGCACCTCTCCAGCTCTGCGCACCTTGTGTATTTATATCAGAGAAACTGCTAGAAGTCTAGAGATTTATCCATTGTAAGGAAAAAAGTGCTATTTAGTTAGTGGCCATATGCACCAGCGGTGAACATCGCGGGAGGCCTGTCCCCTAGGGACCAGCTGTGACCACCAGCTCATCCCTGAGCAGATCCTGAGGGTCTGTCACGAGGCAAAAATCACTGTAGATGATGAGAAGCAGCAGCATAGCTGCTTTTTGTGTGTGTGTCCTCCTTTCTAAAGCCTTCTGCCAGCAAAACCACTCTGAATTCCTGGCAGTGCAAGCAGACTGCAGTCGGGCAGAAGAGTACATTAATGGATTAGCTTCTCAGTCATTTACATGTTAAGGGTTAAACGTGGTATGCAAAGCCTGTTTAAATGTCCTTTAAGCATCCCTTAAGCTTCTTGCTTTCCCCTCTTCTCCTGGGTGCACAGCTGGGGCTTTGCCCTGCTGCGAGGCCAGAAGCCTGGGTGAAGCCGCCAGCCCCGGGCGCAGCACAGGGCAGAGCAGGAGGGACGGGCTCAGCGTCCAGGGGCACGGTCAGGCTGCTCTGACTCACCTTCACCATCCTCACCAGTTCAGCAAGAACAGTGAGGATGCCGTGTATCCCAGGCGGATCTCGGCAGGAGTGGGGATGCTGTGTTGTATCACCGGCTGGCTGGGTGGTCAGTGCCAGAGGGCTCCTGGAGAGCAGACTCAGTGACCTCTCATGGTTCACACGCTGAAACAAAGCAAAAAAGCAAACCAGTGCTGTATAGACACCGACACGGGTGAGCAATGCTAGGGATCAGCATGCTCCAGTGGATAGTTAAAGCATGTAAAGCCTGGTATTTTCTTCAGAAATTTCTCTGCATCTGGAAGCCTCATTCCATGGAAAGGCCTCCTGGCACGGGAAGTCCCAGTCTGGGCATGGCAGTGCTTTGCCTGGGCTTGGTGCTGATCCAGTCTTTGGAGAGGAGGACCCACAGGGAGGGCAACAGCAGCTGTAGTTTGTGCTAAACTAGAGAGATGCCCAAGCTCCATGTCAGTCTGCAAACTCTTGGGGGCACCTGCTGCGTTGTGGTCTTTTTTTTAACTAGCCATTACAAGCGCTGAGCATCTGGGATTCCCTGTGACTCTGGAATGCGTCACATGGAGGCCGGCTCTGGCCAGCACGTTAGTGTTAATCAGTCCATTGTTTTAGTCATGCGTTACTTGTACAGCAGCAAAGAGACAGACCCACCTTTCTGACAGAAACCCAGCTTTGAATTTCCCATACTGAGGTGTCCAGGCTTCCATATTGATTCTGACAGCTTTCCCAAGGACCTGGAGTAGTGGAAGCAAATAGTTCCTTGTTTTACTGACACAGGAGAAAAATCAGTATCTCTATGCAGATCGGATATTTTTTCCTTTTGATTAAATGATATTGCATTCACAAAAGTCATTAGAGTTCCAAGTACTTTGCAATTAATCATGAAGAGAGTAAATGAATCATTGATTCAGCATTAAGAGAGCTTTTTTTTTTTCTTGCAGTGTTTTCTCCTGCCAACTTACATTACCAGTAACTATTCAATAAAGAATAAAATCATACATTTGGTCTGGTCTAGCATGTGCCTCAAACTTCATAAATATCAGTACAGATACAGCCAAGCAAACCTCCTTGTTGATTGCGAGCTTTAGCTGGCAACGTATCTAGCCATAAAGAATTTCAACAGAAAGCAGCGATGGATAGAGCTTTCTGATTTGTCCATCGATAGTGTTTGAGCAGTTGCGTATATATTTGTATGGTTCAGGGGTAGGTCTTTGGGTGAGAAAGGGCATACTTGGAGGTGGCAGGGTGATACTATCTGGCCTGCACTGTAAGGTAGTGTGTGTGCATGTGAAAAAACTGCCTGTGAGGATCTGCCCAAAAATCCACAGCGGTATTGATGCTGTTGTCTGAGTATATATTTGTGTCCATCTGTAAACTAATTTCACTGGAAAGGAAATCCCAAGAATTTTACAAGCACTGCATATGTACATATAATGTGAAAGTTACAAACTTAAGCACTCAAAAATTAAGAAATGTGCTCGGTGCTACATAACTGACCTATATATCTGACTTCCATAGCTGATGGACTTCTTTGTATTAGACAGTGTGACTTCTGGGCAAAGGTCTCCCTGCATTCGGGGAGTTTGGCATTTATTCTGTTGAACTAAACGTAAGTGAAGGCGGCTGCGGCAGGTGAGGGTGGGAGAGGGGTCTGAGTCTCGAACTCCGTGCTGTGTCCGCCACGTTCGGTGGTTGTGCAACAACATGCAATTGGATCAGCCTACCAGTCTGGAAGAAAACGTTGTTTTTATTTTGGTGAGTTACTTTTCTGTGAGCTTAGTGAGCTGGATCCATGCACTGCACAGTTGCAGAACCTGAGGGAGGTTGCCAAAGCATGTGGAAGGAACAGGAGGGAAGGGAGAAGGAGACCACTTTTTTCACCAAGAGCCTGCAGCTAGATTGGATGTAATGTAATCTAAAGCCATAGCCTAAAAAGGGAATATTGCTCATGTGTCTAATGGAGCATGAAGTCATGTGGCAGCCGTTTCTTCATTAACATGGTCTCCCTACCCCAGCCAGTTCTCCATCCTCAATTTACAGAACCATCCTTATACTGGGATTTTTATTCTTCTGTGAAATACAGTCTGGCCACTGGTTCACAGTGTGTTAGTACCTGTGCGGGTGGATGTGCTAACACTGAGGACTGTGTGCTTGTGCGCTGGGAATCGGGCTATTGAACCAGGGTTGGTGGGTTTCCTTCTTTTTCCTTGTAAACAAGATGTTACGCATTATCACTGGTCAAGGTAAAGAAGCAGATCAGAGTAAATACTAGAAATAATGGGAAAACTGCACTCAATTTAGGCCAGAAGAGTGAATATTTGTATTTATATCAGAGAGAACTGTTAAAAGGCTAGAGATTTATCCAGCATAAGAAAAAAGAGCATTAATCTAGAATATGCTCTAGTTAGATCCTGTAACTTTAAGCACATGGATATTCACCGCTGAAGTTAATGATACTATTTTTAAAGTTAGGTACTTGATTTTAGGTACCTTGCTCAATCAGAGCCCATTGCATCAACTTCTTTTAATGACTGTTGCTTGGATATGGTCATAGAAAGTTTTTATGGAGCTCCAAGGTTAATCTACCAGTACCTTCTTTTGTCCCAAAGTGTCATAATAACTGCAAGCTTCCTTTGTACCTTGTTTTATGTTTTTGTCAGCTCTATTGATCCTTGAGCTTAAAAATATTCTCCATGCCTATGATACATGAGGGAAGGAGGGAAGGCAATTGGGGCCAGAGAATAATTACCCTCTTCTTTAGTTGTTGGTGCATCAAGTCCCAGTATCACCTACAGGTGAACTAAAATGTCAGGCTTACAAAAATATAAAAAATGGTAAAATATGTATATATCCATAAATCTATTTAAGCAGAATCGGTGATGGATGAGTGCCTTTAAATTTTAAAAATCGTATTTCTGCTAACTTACTGAAAGGGGAATCCCATAATTCACTGGAGAGTCTCATTCTTGTGAATTATTGTCTTCATCATTTAAGGAATATTTCATCTCCTGAAGATGATCTTCAGCCTCTGTAACCTGCATTTGGCTTTCAGCTATATTTCTTTATCTTCCTTAAAGTATATGATCTTGTGCAGTTCAGTCCTGAAGATTGGAGCCCCGGCTTTCTAGCTTCTGGAACTTGTTTATTCGAGAGTACTGTTCAAGTAAACACAGTACAGCAGCATGACCAGCTCTGGTTTTCTCCCTCCTTCCTTGTGCCGATCACTTTTTTACTTCACCAGCATTACCTGTGGCCCCTGAGCAGCACTGTATGTATCTTCCTTCTAAAGGAAGTGACCTGGCAGAGCCTCAGGCGCACATACTGTGATAAAAAGGAGGTTGTTTAGTATGCTTCAATGTCCGGTCATCAAACTACTGACAAATGGATTGGTCTTCGGGTAAAACACTGAGCCTAGGGACAGGATGACAACTGAATTCCTGGCTCTTCCACACCTTGGGCATGTTACTGGTTGTTCTGTGACCTCGTGTTGCAAAGTGGAGGATAATGTCTTCTACCCTTCGCCTGTTTGCGTTAGTAACTGTAGGGCACTTTAGGCTCTGTAATTACGTCTGCTCTGCCTGCCATGGGGACCCTAATCTTAGCTGGGCTTCTCGTGCTGAGTAAAGTTCATCCTGGAGAGACCACCTTAGAGAGAGGATCCACAGTCTTTGTGATGCACACATTTAATATTTTGTTCCTTGTTTAAAAATGCAGTAGCACTGGTAGATGCTGCATTTGGCTGGGAAGAACCTTAAGGAGCAGTGCAGTGGAGGGAAGGAAGGAGCATCACAGCTCAGGCCCAGGCATGAGGCTGGGCTCCAACCCCAGCATGTGGGCACCAGCAGGGAAGGAGTCCCCAAACCAGCCTGGAGCAGGTGGTTCCCAACATAAATGCTCCTGGGAAGAAGGCTTGTGCTCCTAAGTTGTGTCTTCCCATCCTTGCTCTGGAAAATGAGAATAATAATAATTGAGCTATCTCCTCTGAGTGTTGCTTAATATTTGAATACTGCTTTGATCCCATGGAGTGCTGAGGATTATTGCTTGTATAATCCCTATAATTCTATTATTCCACAAGTGAAATGTTTCAAGTAAAATTGGAAGTATCTTTTATGCAGACCCAGAGCCAAAGTAGAACTAAAATTTTGTATCTGTAGGTAGTGGAAGAAATTAAGCACAACCACAGAAAACTTTGGTTTTTATGAGGCACCCAAAGTCTGTGGGAGTCTTTCTTTATGCCAGTGGCCTTTCAATGGGAGCAGGAGAGACAGCAAAGCCAGACAAAATGAAGAAAGAATCACTATGATACTACTTCCAGTTCTCCTACATGGTGTTCACTATGCCCCAGATCTCTTTAAAGCTCCTTGCTATTTTGGAGGGTTTGACAATCTCTGTGGACATAAGAAAGGAATAAATTAATTTCCACAAAATTATTGATGCTCTCCTCTGAGCTGGGCATCAAATCTCAGGTCTAAGTCAGCTGGCGTTTCACCTTGGTTGTGTGGCCCAGACCCATCGACAGGCTATGAAGATCTGCCTAGGAAATTTATTTTGGTTCTTCACCTGCATTGCTTTTTTTTCCAAAAGGTGCCTCTCTGAAACTTCTCAGAACTGTTTGTGTCTGAGGAGAAGTGGAGCCATTGAAGATGGGTTAGTGGGCAGAGCAAGGATGTTTAAAATGGATGATAGATGAAAACCATTACAAAGCTATTACCATCACACAATGTGTAGCTCAAGTACCTTGAGGATATGCATGGTTTTGCTAGTAAAGAAATGACTATGTGAGTAGAAGACATTAGTTCGGGGGTGATTATGCTAATGGCACTGTGCCAGGCTCATGAGCAGGAGCAGGGGAAGCTAAGGTCCCTGGAAAAGCCAGCACGCTGTGTCAGCCTTGCGATTTGTGGTGGGTATAAACAGTATCGTGCCTTCTTTCAGGCCTGATTTCTAATTGCTAATCAAATACTGTGGCTGAGATTTTATTATTGCTTAAGAGAACGCCACAGGGTCATGTAAAAATCCGATCATCAAATGAGTACCCCTGCGTGGTAGGGTACGTGCTTGGGATTTCCTGGGTGCTTAGGTTAGTGGACTGGCTGTCCTGGTGGGGACTGGTACAATGGTTGGCGTGAGGCAGCAAATGAGGTATGGTCCTTCTTTGCTCGTGCCTGACTGAAATCTGTGAGATACTTTTTAGAAAGGATAAGCACCTTGTTGGGATGTAGCCATAGGAAGCTTCAAGGGCCAACAACCACTGTGCCAGCAGCCTCTTAATAGCAAATAAGCGATTTCCAGTTTAGCTAGCTCCTTGCTCTGCCACCCTACGACACTGCCTGCCATCCCGCAGCCCTCAGCGCCACTGACTAATAACACAATGTTTTGGTTCTTAGTAAATATCTTTTAAGCTGATGAATTCAAAAAGCACTTTAGATGACATTTAAAATTTAGAACAAAATGACTGAGCTGTGAATAATGAATCTTGCCCAGTAGATGGATGGCACGTTACCATGCAATTCTCTCCCTCTCAGTCATTGTCAGCTGGAGCATTTTTCTCTTCCACTTGGTTTCCCTCCTGCCTTCCCTCCCTTCCCCCCAGTGTACACAAGGCCTATTCAGAAATGCTTTATTTTGAAGAGCATGTGCACAGGGAAACTTTCAAACCAATCAGACATAATCACAGAGCCGTTTTTCTCCTTCTCTTCAATCCTCACCCGAGGGTTGATTATTTATGATACCCATCTTTAAACTGGGGCTCTCTCCGCATATCAGCCCATCCTCACCCATACATTCACAGTGTCTCCCAGCAGCACAGAAGGGCAACACAACTGCCCGTGCCCCTGCCACCCCCTTGGAGGCACTGCTTTGGACACTTTGGACAGGAACAGGCAGCCCCTTGTTATCCCACAGCCCGTAAGTCCAAAGCAGAGGTGCCACCTTCCATGTGTAGCAGTAGCCAATGTTTCAGGGCAGCAGAAGGCTGCTGTGGCCTGTTGGCAGCCTGGTTGTACTGGTGACGGCTACAGTGCGCCTGTCCCAGCCTTCCTCTCTGGGTGGTACTCCATGGCCATGGCAGCTCATGCTATGCTGTCCCCTGGCCTTGGATGTGTCTCCTGCCGCCCATCACTCTGACAGACCCACATCTTCTGCCTGACACTGCAACAAGGTGTTCCTTTCCTGGATGGCTGTCCCGTGCTCAGCTCCCTCAGACCTGTACCATTTAACCACTTCCCTCGCTGCAAACCTTTAACCCTCCACAGGCAGGGCAGGCACTAGCCTCAGTGTCCTCTCCAGCTCCCCGCTGTACCCAGGCCTTCCCACCACTGCAGGCAACGTTCAGCTGTACCCCCAAGTTAGGCTGTGAAACCATCGGCTCCTGCACCCTCCCCCCGGCAGCTGGGAGTCCCTTTGTCACCAGCAGGACAGGAGCAGAGTGAGGAGAAGGGGAGCAATTAGGGCAGGGGTGCTCAGGGTGTAGCAAACAGGCGAGTAACAGCATCCCCCGTGCAGGCTCTGAGTCTGAATTCTGCCTTCTTGAATTGAGCTAGGTCATAAGTGCACTGGGGGAAAGGAACAGATCCGTGTGCCCTTTGTGTTGCCAGGCCCCACAAATTCGGCAAAGGGGGATAGTGGAGTAAGCAGGAGGCCCTATTAGATGGGAGCAGGTGATTAGGGTTGAGCTTTCTGATTGCCTTCAGCTGGGAGTCAGTTCTATTAGGGCTGTATTTCCAGTTGAGAAGGGTCAGGGGCTGTGAGCTCTGTTTGCTTGCTGTGGAGGCTGCCCTGCTGCCTGGAGAGGGTGGGGGAAAATTCTTGCGGTGTACAAGAAATCATGCTAAAGAAGGTAAAATCTTTCTGTATTTATTATGGTATTGGCTGCTTTTTCATTGATTGAGTGTTTCTGTTCAGAAGATTTTCAGCATCATCCTGCAAACTATCTCCTCCTACTATTACCTTGTTCTAGAAGGAAGCTGTGGAAAGTGCTGATTTTGGTAATTACTCTTAGTTTTTTGAGATGGCAGTTATTTCTAGTGAAGGATGATCAGGCTAGGTGGGCTACTGTGAACATGGGTGTTTGGACTGACCAGCTGGAGTGGAACAAACCAGTAAGGCTGAACGCAAGCCCTTAGGCTCTGCTGCTGTATGGCTTTTAGGTGCCTGCTGCTGCCTTGCCTCCCCCGGCAGTTCTCGTGCTGCTGTGGTAGTATCTGAATACTAACACCAGTAAATTCTGCCCAAGGACAGAAGTAGCAGCAGGGTCAAGCTGTCTCACACACAACTCAAAGCAGGAAGGGTTGTGTTTGTTCCCATTCTGCTAGTTGCTCCGCTAAAAGTGTTTTCTCCAAGGTAAAACCTCTCCTTCATCTGTGCATACTGAAGTCTCCTGTTTTACTTATGCTCCTTGTCTTATGTTTCTTGAGACTTTATATGATTCAATTAAAAACATTAGCAAGGCAATAACATGTTTTAAGGCTAACTTTCAAATTGACTCCCTTGGTTGCTGTATGGGTTCTTAAAATGTTTCCTTTTTCCTCTTTTAGGGCTTCCCACTGTTTCAACACCCAGCTTAGAGCCCCTTTCATGTGGGAAATGCTATTCCTCTGTGAAGATTTGCAGAACGTTTGCCCAGCGCAGCCATGAAGGAAGTGCCCTAGTGTGGTAAGTACGTACCTCTTGGAGGCGAGTGCTCTGTGGTAGGATGAACTTGTAGCTCTGTGGGGCATCAAGTAGCAATCAATGGCTATGTTGCTCTGTATTTATGTGGAAGGTAAATGAATGTTGCAAACTATTGTTTACAAACCGTGGTTTCACATCAAGGAGCAAGATCAAAATGGGATTTTTTTTTAGTATACATTAACTAAGTGTCAAAGCTGCCTCTCCCTAACTCCTTTGTGTGCAAAATAACAATGTAGAGCCAGACTAGAAGCTGGAAAATTGTCTTTTGAGACAGTTTTTGAAGCAGTAACAAAGAAGCATGTACCCCAGCTGAATCTCAACCCATTCACACCCTGCAAATGTTAGCAAATAATTAGTCTCTGCAGAGTTAGGTGAAGAGCAATAAAGCCTTTTTGTGAGTAGGGAAGGGGGGGAAAAACGTGCTTTCAATGTGTGGTTATGCCTTCCAGCTGGCCTCTGAGATGATCAGAGGAGAGAGAGGTATGATATAGCTGAACCAACATAGAAAGGGTGACTGGAATAGGTCCTGTGACTGGCTGGAAATGCCTCAATAAAGATGAGGGGGAGACAGTGTTGCAAATCCTGGGATTGTTCCAAATGGAATATTTTTTTTAATGAAAACTTAGTTGAGAATTTTAACTCAGGAAATGGTTTAGTGGTAGGTATTGGATTGCTAATGAGCTGTGAACTTGACTGAACCTCAGGTATTGATTAAGGTAGTATTTTCCTAATCTTGTTCTTAACACTTATTTACCCTTCGTTAAACTTAAGAAGAAGTACTGTGCTTAGGACTCAAGGTAGCTACAACTGTCTGCTGGTCAACTCACTTTGGACTCAAACTAAGTAAAAATACATAACGTGGGGCAGCCAGGTGTATAAGGCAAGTTGGTATCGTGAAGCGGTGAGAGCCTCAGTTTTTGAACTATACACTTGGGTTGCCTTCAATCAAACAGGTATCCCGTGCACATATCACAGAGCATTGCATCACCTTACTGGAACATAGTTTATTGCTATGGCATGTAGAACAGGTAGCACTTTTATATCCCAAACACTGCAGGCAGCAATAGCAAGCTTAATGGTGTAACTGCATTTATGAGTGCCTCTAGTAGTATCAGAGTAGGAATTGCATTGTATTCAACAGCTTTTGCTCAGGCCTCAGAAGTACAAATAAATAAATGGTTTCCAAAGACTAAATATGCTGTTCTGCTGAACTGCTCTGAACCAGCAGCTTTGACAGAGCGTGCAGGCCCACGTGCTAGTCCTTGGATTGCTATTCAAGCTGCTCCGTGAAGCTGGGGCTCTTTCTCTGGGTCTTTTTTATTCCATTTGTGCTGGAAATGCTTGGAGTAACAGTCTCCTAATGTTAACATAGCATTTTTACTTTTAATTCTGTCTAAAAATACAGAAAAAGCAAAGGAGGAAAGACTCATCAACCAAAGATCATTCCCAGGGTACTGATTCAGCTCTTAAGAGTCAATTTGTCTAAAAGGACTGTGGTCCTATTTGCAGCTCTTTTTTGTTGTTGTTCTTTGGTCTGTCTTTGTTTTGGTTTGGTTTTTTTCTTCCCTCCCTTGCCTCAAAGAAGCTTCTTCCCTGGCTGTAAAACCTTCCCTAAATCCTTCCATAGCAGATGAAAGGAGGAGAAAGGGGTAGGGGACATAATCAGTGTCAATATGTGCTCAGAATGCATGTATCTTGTAAAAAGACCTTGTAGGTCATGGGAATAGATGTTGAGAATGTGACTTTTTGTGTTTGAGAGAGTGACTAGAGAGTGTGAGCCTTGGTTCAGCACAGCACTTAAAAGTTTACTTAATTTAAGTGGTTGCCCAACAACCTTGGTGGCTTACTTGTGGTCTGTGCTATGTCAGGGCCTAACATTTACAACTGGATAAGGTGTTTTGAAGTATTAGCTGATTACTTTACAGATTTTTTTTTTCCTTTCACTTGAAAGTGTTCACAACAATGCTTTATTGCAATATCAAACGTTCCGGAAATGTGATTAATAAAGAGCTTTCAGGAATTGAATTAGCAGGCAAGAAATTGCTTGTATTGATTTATTCTATGTATATGCAAAAAACTTCTATTATGACATGAACTGCTCCTCCTCTTCCCACAGCTCCTGGCAGCAAGTAGAAAGCAAATTTCAACCAGATGGCATGGGGACAGTTCAAACTTTGTTACCTGTGCAATGGCACGGGTGTGGGGCTGTGAGAAGACAGAAGGGCTCACTGATAAAAGTCAGTGTATTGCAAACTATGGCTAGGAACCAGGAACTGCCACTTCCTGGGACCATTATTGACTCTGGAATTACTGAAACTGATTTTGGAGCATACTCTGTTGCTGGCAGGTGCGTAACAGCAGTACAGCTTCTAATCCATGTGAATAATGGACATTGAGATCTTTCCTGAAGTCCTTTAAAAGTCAAACTGTGACTGCAAGAGACAGTTCTGTTGTTAACTTCCCTTCCCTGGGAATGGATGTGGGTTTCTGGTTATGCTGTGAGTGTGAACAGCTGAAAAGCTACTGAGCAGCACAGGTCTGTAGCGTGCCAAACCCAGGTTAGACCCATTCAAACGTGCCCTTTTTTCAGGGAATGCAGCTGATGTGGCTGTTCTCAGCCTCGCAGTGAGAACTGCCGCCAGCAAAGGAGAATGCTAGCTGTGCGTTTTTGCGTAACCGATCCTGTGCATGATTTTCTACTTCACTTATTTCATGGGAGAGCTTACAGTATCTGAGCTTGGACTAAATACACAGGACTGGTTTTGGGCATGCCTAGATTTCCACTGAGTTTTTGTCTGCAAGCAGCCCTGGGTGCTGATTTAAACTTCATGTGGCAAATGTAATGGAGGGTGTAAATCTTCATCTTCCTTCTCACCCAAACCATAAAAATTGGATAATCTGGTTCATCTATAGCTCATGCTAAAATGAGTCATATATATGTATGTGTGTATATACTTATATAGGGGTCATTACTGAAATTCCTGCTGTTTAATAGATTCCTACAAAATCCCTTCCAAGGGAAGTAAGCCAAATAGCTTTGCGCTCCCATGATTCCTACAGAGGCAGCCACTGGGTCCCAGCAGGGATGATAGCATCAACCAATCTGTGTTTTGAATGAGACACCAGGAAGCATAGTTTTCTGGGCCAGTATTTCAAGAAAACATATGGCAGCGTCTGCTATTCGTGAAAGGCAATGGTGTAGTCAAATACTGAATCAGGACTTTCCCACTGCACAGACTTAGAGGAATCCAGTTTTCCCTACGGTGCTGGATTCTAGCGCAAAGCCACTTTGCGTTTTCTACCATAGTGCTAATAGAAACTTGCTTGCAGCTAACTCACGCAGGATTTGAAATCCCTATCATCAGCATTGAAGACTTCAGGTGAACAAAGCCCAAGTCCATTAGCTAGTCCTGGGAATAGATAAGTGAGCTTCTTACCCAAGGAAGCCACTAAAGACTGTCTTCTATTGTAAGCTATATTTTAATTCCAGTGTCTTAAAAAACGTCATGTTAGATGGAGTTACTACAGGGCAAATGCTGTTGTTTCTAATGTCCTGTTAGGATGATGAATGGGCTAGCACTTCAGAGCAAATCTGGGGGGAAAGGGCACTTATCATTGCTGTATTGTCACTGTTCGAACTTGTATTGAAACTCATTTTGGTCTGCTACCCTGAACCTGTGACTGTCCCCATTGAGCTTGTTTATAATCGAGTGTCAAAATAAGAGCAGGTGCAAATGGGCCTCTAGACTTTTGGAATAAGTTTAAAAGTATATTAGTTGCCTTATTCTGTAATACAGTAATGTTCTGACAGCTCTTCTTAATAGGATAAATAACTACCTTATGGGAATCTCTTGATTGTATTCTTTTGAAAAAGAGCACTTTCACAACTGGTATTAATGATTTGGTTTCTAGTGACAGAGTATTCCGACTTCTCGGAGATCCCTCACAGTTTGGGCGTCGGGTAACTGCAGGACAGCAGGAACTTTACCTTTAAGCACTTACCATAGTGTTAGCTGGCCTGGCAATTTTTCTGTTGTTCAGGACCCAGGAGTAGAGTAGGATTCCCTTTAATGTAGAATGACTGTTATGCAAGGTAATTACTTTTTTCCTTTCATTTTAAATGTTTGGGTTTTTTTCCGATCTATAACCAAAGTATTAACACAGTGTCAGCTGTAGGTGGGATTATAGCCAAGAATTGCCAAAGCATATAAATATTAAGTGTGGATATTCAGAGTCAGATGTTGCACAGGAGTTGTCATCATTAAAGTACTGTATTAGTAGCTCCCATTATGTTGCTCTCCTGCAGTGCGAGCATTCTGGATCAGAAGAGACCTGCCATTTCACATGTGCTCCAGCTGTTCCCTTCACCCGCCACAGTGAAGCCTAGTATTTCCTTATTTTTAATGAGTTGCGTGTGTGGAAAGCAAAAAAAAAAGACAACCAAGGTGGAGGGAGATTGTTAGATTGTTTCCAGCATCAAGAAGCTGGCTCGGATCACAGAAGAGCCCAAGAGTTTTTCATGGCCATGTGAAATGCAGAGCTGCAAGGCTGACTCGCTTCCTTGAGCACTCGTTGTGACAGACCAACAGCAGGGCCCTTGGCTGTGTCCCTCGTGCTTTTGTTTCTGAGAGCACTGATGACTTCTGCCCCATTTTCTAGTCTCCTTTTGTTCTTGCTCTTCTATTTTCTGTGTGCTTTATTATTCTGTCTTGATTTTGGTTTTACTGTCCTTCAGGGATGTTTTCCGTCTCATCTTAAAGCTACGAGTGGTTCAGGGCTCTGACTGAGGGCCACAGGATGGCTGATCATGGCTTTGATGCATGTCATAGTCAAGCAAGCTGGAATCCCACCACAAATCAGTGCACAATCTGACACAACCCTTATGCTTGTTATGCAGTGAGGAAAAGCTGTGCTCCGTGGAGCCAATGCAACAATGAAAATGGTGTCCCTTCCCATGACGGGACATGTACTGCCTGCATGCGCCCTGCCTGCCTCTGGCAGCTCTGGAGGCCCCTTTGTCTGTGCTCAGTGGCACGCTTGCACTGGAACCCTGTGCTTTTGGCTTTTGTACCTTGTCTTCTGCCAGCATCGTGCCTCCTTTATCCAGCAGAGCCCTCCCCAAATAGATGTAGATCAATCCTGTAGAATGTCCTGGCAGTGGGGATGACCTGTGGGTATCACTGATGTTCAGAAGTTCTTACCTGGTGGTGTTTGAGCCTCTCAGCCCATGCCATATTTGAGGTAGGGGCTTGCAGAGCAGGACTCCTGCTCTGTTTTGAAAGTCTGCTCCATCTTATAAAGAACTAGCATAACTGTGACTGCCAACCTGAATGCCAAGCTGTTCCTTGTGCTTCGCATCCCTAGCAACTCTGACTAGTTGCACAGCAATTGGCAGAAAGCTTGCTGACCATAACACAAACACTTGGTGGCCTGCACACAGGAATTTCCCAATTCTAGGTGTGCAACTGGCAGAGCATGTAGGCTTCTGTTTCTCTCTGTTTGAACTGTCTTTTGGCTTCAAAGAGTTTCACAGAAAAGGATTCAAAACTTCCATATCAAAGTCATATACCCAGTGGTCACGAAGAACTGCAGAATAAACAAGACTTGTCTTGTAGCAGGGCTGAGGGGAGGGAGTGGGTGCTGTTGCTCTAGTGTTGCTTGCCACACTCTTAGGGCCTGGGAAAGTGGCACTGAGCTGTAGAGTGGCATTTTAAGGTCCCTGATCAGCCTTTACAACATGAATTGCTTGTGTACCACCTCAAACCCTGCTGTGAGGGAGTAATCCATTTGGAAAGAAGGATGGGTTAAAGCTCTGGAGGTTTGATAGTGGACCACCAGTACTTAAAATCTGAGAGCTCTGTAAGGCCTGGAAGCCTTTATAACTGTGCTGAATTACCACTGGCCTAAAATATTGCCAGAATGCATTACCTGTCTCTGGAAGCCTTTATTTTTTTTTTCCATTTATTGCTCACAGTAAAGCAGGCTCAGGGTTACAAACAGCTCAGTCTGTGCCAGGGCTGTAATTCTGTTGCACTGGTAAATGCCATGGATGCTTATAAGTGCCATTGTCGCTGATGTAACACAAGCAGCTTAGCTCACTTCTCCAGCTTGGTGTCAGAGCGTAGGTGCTTGGGTCTTATAGAAATGGATCTTTAGACCTGGCTTGGCAGAGGATTTAAGGAAGGGATGCCCAGGGAGGGTTCTTGTGACAGGCCTTGGAGGGAGGAGGTAGGTGAGAGGTAGAGAGAGAGGTTTCCTTTGCCTTGCAGCCTGCTCCTGGTGGCACTATCTCTCTCTTGTGTCCAAGTACTCTGTTCAAAGCTCAAACCTGCAATTGGAAGGAAGAGCCTTGGTGTGTGTGGTGGGCAGATGAGCATGTAACACAGCCAAGCAGTGTGTCTCCACAACAGACTGCCTCTCTTTACCAGTCGGTGCTGCCCTGGTGGAAGGTTCAGCTATTACAGCTAGCAATTTGCTGTGATGCTCAGCATCACCAGGACGACTAGGTGAGAGGCTCAGTGTTTCATTTTAAATTGTGCTGTAAAGCTGAAATAAAGAAATAATATCTCTGTTTTGCAGAGGAGGAGATGCAGAGTGTAAGCAGGTGAATGGTTAACTAGTCTGTGTGCACTGGATGAATACAGTCATTTAATGGGTAGGATCTGTACCTAAATTCTGTCTCTTATGGGGAATTTAATTCCTAACAACCAGACCAATCTCTAATCTGCTGAAGAGACTTTCTGGAGCAAGGGAGATGTATCCTTGGTAGAGGAGGATGAAGCTAGAATACATTTAAATGAACTGGGCAGATGCAAATCCCTGGAACCTGATGGGTTACATCCATGAGTGCTGAGGAAGCTGGCCCATGTCATCATAAGGCAACTCTCAATCTTTGAAAGGTCACTGCAACTGGGGGAGGTTCCTGAGGGCTGGAAGAAATCAAATGTCACATCTGTTTTCAAGAAAGAGGATCTAGGGCAATACAGGTCAGTCAGTCTTGCCTCATTCCTTGGGAAGCTGAAAGACTGAATAATAACGGAAGCCATTTCCAAACATACAAATTAATGGGAGCATGTTTGGGAGAAGTCAGTGTGGATTTACAAAGGAGAAATCATGCCTGACCACCTTGACAGCCTACTATGATGAGATGACTAGCTTGGTGGATAAGGGGTGAGCGGTGGATGTTGTTTATCTTGATCTTAAAAAAGCTCTTGACACTGTCTTCCGTAACATCTTCATAGACAAAGCGATGAAGCATGGCCTTAAAAAAAGGGGCAGTGAAGTGACTGAAAACTGGCTGAACTGCCAAGCTCAGAGAGTACGATCACCACACAGACTTCAGCTGGAGGTAACCACGGGTGGAGTATCCTGGGGTCAGTACTGTTTAACATTTTCAATCATGACATGGCTGATAGGACAGAGGGCACCCACAGCAAGTTTGCAGATGATGCCAAACTTGGAGGAGTGGTTGATACACCAGAGGGTTGTCCTGCCATTCACAGGGCCCTTGATGTGCTGGAGCAATGGGACAACAGGGACTTCATGGTATTAAGCAAAGGGAAATGCTAAATCCTGCTCCTGAGGAGGAATAACCCCACCTGTCAGTACACTCTGGGGGCTGACTGGCTGGAAAGCAGCTCTGCAGGAAAGGCCCTGGGGGTCTTGGTGGACACCAAGTTGAGCAGGAGCCATCAGTGTACCCTATTGGCAAAGGTGGCCAACGGCATCGTGGGCTGCATTAGGAGGAGTACTGCCAGCAGGCTGAGGGCAATGATCCTTCTCTTCTGCTCAGCAGTGGTCAGGCCTCATCTGGAGTGCTGGGTCCAGTGCTGGGCTCCACAGTACCAGACAGACCCAGACTTACAGGAGCAAGTTCAGCAAAGGGACGCACAGATGATTAAAGGCTTGGGCCATCTCTTATATAAGAAGAGGCTGAGAGAGCTCAAATTGTTCAGCTTGTGAAAAAGAAGGCTCAGGAACGGCCTTATCAATGTGTTTAAACCCCTGCTGGGGTGAGTAAAGATTGAGCCAGATGCTTCTCAGTTGTTCTCAGTGAAAGGGCAAGAGGCAATGGACAAACTGAAGTTCAGAAAATTCTATTTAAATGTAAGAGAACTCTTTTACTGTGAGGATGGGAAAATCCTGAACAGGNAGAGAACTCTTTTACTGTGAGGATGGGCAAATCCTGAACAGGTTGCCCAGAGAAGTTGTAGAGTCTCCATCCTCAGAGAGATTCAAAGCTGGACTGGCCATAGTCCTGAGGAACCTGCTTTGAGCCAGGCATCGGACCAGGTGATCTTCAGAGTTGCTTCCAACCTCATCCTTTCTGGGAGTCCCTGNTTAAAGGCTTGGGCCATCTCTTATATAAGAAGAGGCTGAGAGAGCTCAAATTGTTCAGCTTGTGAAAAAGAAGGCTCAGGAACGGCCTTATCAATGTGTTTAAACCCCTGCTGGGGTGAGTAAAGATTGAGCCAGATGCTTCTCAGTTGTTCTCAGTGAAAGGGCAAGAGGCAATGGACAAACTGAAGTTCAGAAAATTCTATTTAAATGTAAGAGAACTCTTTTACTGTGAGGATGGGCAAATCCTGAACAGGTTGCCCAGAGAAGTTGTAGAGTCTCCATCCTCAGAGAGATTCAAAGCTGGACTGGCCATAGTCCTGAGGAACCTGCTTTGAGCCAGGCATCGGACCAGGTGATCTTCAGAGTTGCTTCCAACCTCATCCTTTCTGGGAGTCCCTGAAAAGGCAGTGTTCAGTGCAGGCACAGTAGTTAGAGCACAATCTTTAACATAACAACGTAACTCAATGCTCTGCTCTTATTCCGAGAGGCCTATTGGCAATTTAACTTTGAAATCTGCATTTCCTGGTTTATGAGATCATCCATGGAGGTAGACTCTCATTTCCCAAAATGGTAAGAGGCCAACAGATAAGCAAAGGGCGAGAGCTTGCTCAGTCTGTTAGCTATATAACTACATAGATGCAACAGTCACTTTCCTTAGCATCAGGTACTTACACTGTAATTGGTATCACTTAACGTAAAGCGTTGTTCTCCTTCTCAGTTTTAATGGGTGCTGTAATTGCAGTTTTGCAAACCGGGGTAGCATACCAATACGCTTGCTTCTCTATCCAGTAAAGTACTTGGCACTTTTCATGGTGCGTTAGTGTAAGAATCAGATGATCACAGAAACAGAATGAAATTGTGGATGCAGGTGACTTGTTTGGTATTGTGAAAGGAACAAATACGAAGAAGTCCTTGAGAAAGAAACCCATGGTACTTTAAAAAGAATATTTTTTTCTACATGAATTATGTTTTTTGATTTCTGATGCAGGAATTGCTGCAATTTTAATCCAATTGTCTAAATTTTCATAGGACATAGGTAGAAAATTCCACTATAAAGAGAAAATCTGCAGATACTGGATGCAGAAAAGTTACAAAATGCATTAAGTAGATTGAAAATTCACAGCTGCAGGGTGCATGTCTCAAGTGTTTGAGCCAGCACTGCAGCTACAGTTGTGGAGTTTGTGGGGAATACCTGGTTTCACTGAACGCGCTCACCTGTGTAATAGCTGACTTGGACATGTGCTCTACCAAGCTCCTGGCTCTGCTTTATCCAGGGTGGAAAATGAGATACTTAATATAAATCAGATCACTATTTATATTGACCCTGCTAGAGAATTAAAATGCTCCCTCTTTTGTAGTCCTGGCTGTAGTGCCCAGCTGGTTGCAGTGCCTTTTGCTGTGTTTCGCATATGTGCCCACTGCATCGAATGCAGTCAGCCTTGGCAGGTCACTCACTAGGTGACTCTTGGATATAAATTAGATGATCGTAAACTCAGCTGGAAGCTGTGTTCAAATGGCTCGCACCTGATGCACTGAGGACAACTGCTTAATGAGAGGAATAACAAAGAAAAGAAGATGAGATGTAGGATGGAAATGAAGGTTTTCATTTGGCCTTGCCTCAGGAGTAAATCAAACTCAAATATACTTACTTTTTTGTTTTATTGTGTCCTGTGAGAACCCCCACCTGCCACCTGGCCTCCCGCTGCAGAGAGATGAGTAGAACTGAAGATGTGGTGGAAGCAGCAGACATGACAGCGGGGGAGTGAGCTGATGCCTGTGGATTTGCCACTTGGTGTTACAGTTATCCCCTTAAGCTGTGAGGCAAAAAGCTTGCTGGCTAATGGGAAAGTAAGCTTAGCTGGGGGAGCGAGGATCATCTCTGAAACACCTGCATGTTTGAATAACGCTTTCAGAAGAGCTGGTTAGGAAAGGAATTTTCCTGCAAGAAATACTTAGAAAAATCTCATCTTTGATTACCTTGTACTGGACACTGATGTTTCCAGTTTTGGGGCAGGGGATGAGGAAAGAAATTTCTGTATTCATTGTAAATGGTCAGCAGAAGAGTGAAAGTTCCTGCTTGGAAATGCAGGCGAGGTCCTCCTGAGAGCTCTCCTTTGAAAACTTTATACAGAAAAGAACAGGGATTAGCTCTGGTGTGAATATTAACCTGGTCAATTTTGGTAAACAAAGTATGCTTCCATCCGCAGCGAGTTCCCAACCGAAATGCACTTTCAGTGGTATTTGGGACCTCACTGTCAGTTCAGCGCAGGGACAGGACACTTCCCTTCCCTGAATTGCCTCAATATGTCTCATTAACTCAGGTTTGCTGGGATTTGATCAAAACCATAATCTTGCCTCCCTGCCCACAGTGCCTTACTGTCTTTAACAGAAACAATCAAGCACAGCTCTGAGCTTCTCATTTTCCCCATGTGCCACTAAAATCTTAGTGTGGAGTGCTGCAACATCTGTAGATGATTCCATGCATGAAGGAGTATATTGATGTCTCTGCAAAATACGAGATTGGGGTCACTTCTGAAGCATTTGGTAATACTTCTGTTGGAGGGAGAAGCAGACTGTTTTGTTTACAGCACCGGAAATTCCTTTACTTAAAATGGAGCTTTGAGAGACTTCAATAGCTGTAAAATCAGGGTGGAAGCTGGCATGTGGGTTCATTAATGTTCTGCTCATTTACGCCTGTGCAGATTTCGGCCTGTTTTCTTGCACCATGTATAGACAAATCCTGCAAGCTTGGAGGATTGTTCCCCCCACCCCAAATAACTAAAATGTTCTTGGGAGCTTTGTGCCTTTACAAAACTGCTGGCCTGTCCAACAACACAAATGCTAAAGATGCACAGTGTGCATGCCAGTCAAGTCAATGCAGTTATTTCCATGCCTAAAGTTCAGCACGCTGACGGCTTGGGCCAGCCCAGTGACAGAGCTGGAATAATGGAAATATTTCTGGATTTCTCTTTTGTGGTGAGGACAGAGAAAGCACCAAAAAATGTTTGTTCTGCTAAACTGACATATGCCCATTCCAGAAAGAATTTGTGCTGTGCATGGGTTGAATTTATATGAGGTTTTCTATTGTAACTACATAGGGAAAACACATCCTAGCCTGACTGATCATAGGGCATAGCTTTAACAGCAATTAGTTCCACTGATAGGTTATCTGAACAGCTGCCAGAGATATCGATCAGGAAAAAAGCTGTTTGGGATAGCGGCATCTGAAACAATTGGTTTTAAAACAGTCAGAAATATAGTTATTGATTGACTGAAGGGGGTTCTTCTGGCCTGTAAGTGTACAATTTTGCTTTCTTAACTCAGCAGGATGCTGTGGTGTGAACACTGAGAATAATCGTTAAAGAAAGTTTTAAGAAAAAAAAAGTGCAGCAGGGACAATTGAACATCTTTCAGAGAAAATTATGGAGAAGTATAGGAAGCCAGGCTTATTTTGCTGGTTATTTCTCAGACATCCAAATCTGAGATTGAAAACATTACCTAGACTTAATAAGGAAGATTAAGTAAAAAGGGCCATTGTTCAGAATCTGGAAAGCCCATATGCTCATCACTTCCCTGGAAACAGGAACTTTCCTGGGACTGGGAGATCGTGAAGTCTGCAAACTGAAGAACAAAGAAACTGAAAATGGTTTGTGGTGTTGGGCAGCTGATTGAGAAATCAGTGCTAGGATTTGTTCTAGAACTAGGCAAACAGTCCTGTGCTGGAGGGAGGGATTTTACCTGGATGTGTTTTCTTCAGGCCTCTGATTATCTGCCGTAATTCGTGCCTGCACAGAGGGATGGTACATAGCATTATACTGAACCTCCACAACAGGAGAAATTTCAGGTAGTGAAATGGTTGGCTTAAGTATTTTTCAGGGTAGTTAAAGCACAGATGTCTCTCTGGTTTCCTTTTCTTTGTCAGCCAGTCTTTGCAAAAGCAAATAAATGTAAAGTATAGTTTGCAAAGACTCAAGATCCAGACATTCAGTTCATGTATTCAGAGTCCGTCTGTTATCATGCATGGTCTGATATGCACGACACAGTTGCATCTCCATCTGCTGAACTAGGCAGTTGTTTGAAAGATGGTAACATAAGTTACGGGTTGATGATGCTTCTGTTGCTATGAATTGAAGGTAGACAGTTTCTAATTTGATCCTTCCTGTCCATATAGCTAAAATGAACTTGAAATGGGGAAATGGAAATTTAACATTTCCTTTTAAAAATTGCTCTCCAAAGAGAATCGTGTTTCTTTCCCTTTCCTTGCCCCACTTCATGTTTTACCCTGTTTGCCTGAGTCAGGTGGGGGTTGTGTATCATGGGCCTTCTGAGGGCTTGGGCTTCTCGGGGAGGGCTGGGTTTGCTTCGTGTGTTGCAAGGTGGTGGAGCTGAGTCTGCTTTGGATAAGGAAGGGTTAAACTCTCTTCCAGCCCTCACGTCCTATATTCTGTGTGTAAAGAAGCATGATGCTCTTCTTGATGCTGGTAGCCCTTGCCCTCTGTATTCTGTTTCTTACTTTAATGCTGCTAATTGATGTTATGATGATATCAAAGGTCTCTGGTCTACCAAGACTGATATCCCTGTATCCTCAGTGCACACACAGCACAACCGCTTACAGCTTTTGATGAACTTGTCTGTTTCTTTCCTGTCACCATCTCTCTTTGGGGAGTGAGAGATGTGAGATGTGACAAAGTAAAGTGGCTTTTCCCCCACGTCATGCAAACTGCCTGTGACAGAGCTGGGAAAACTGACCCAGAACATCCTAGTCCCGGGCCAAGGCTCTTGGCCTGTCCTCCTGCGTTAAAGCACAGGCTGGGAAAATCCAAGTCCCAGGGCCCTGTGAAGCATAATGCCAGCTTTCCTTCATCTCCTGCGCTCCGCCAGCAATCCCTGCAAGGCTGTGTAAGACTGATGCTGGTCTCTCTCCGGGATAGTAGGAACCCTCCTGGCTTGTGGAGGGCTGAGCCTTTTGAGGGTGGTGGCTGCCCAAGGGCCAGACTTTGGTTAGTGTGAAGCCAGTTAGCTCACCTGCTAGCTTGGCTGAACGAGGAGGAGAACCAAAATACCCTTCTGCTCCCAGTGACAGAAAAATCCTGTGACTGTATCATAAACAGCTCTTCAGCAACTGAAGCAGCTAGGGATTTGAGTATGGAAATTTGGCATGGAAATAGCCTTTCATTACAGTCGTGTCTCTCGGCATTCCTGAGAAAAACTGCTTTTGATCAGCAGCAGACTTGGAGAGTATCACCTTGCAGAGATTGCAGTCCTGCCCACGGACTGCAAACCTGGGGGTTTTATCACTATTCATGAATATCATCATCATCATTATCCCAGGCTATTATTTGCGGGGCGGGAGTGCTTCAGAGCTCCTGCGAGGGCAAGGCTGATAGACCCGTTTATAAGCGGGGATGAGAAATGCCGCCGCTTCCCTGCGGGGCTGTGCGGGCTCCAGCGGGATGGGGGGGGACGGACGGGCGTGTCGCTGGGATGGGATGGGGGGGGCCGGACGGGCGTGTCGCTGGGGGCACTGCCCCTGGGGACATCTGAAACGGGCCGCCCAGGGGCCCTCTCCCCGCCCGCCTGGGTTGTGCCGGTGCCGGCTGCATGGGGCCGGGGTTCCTCGGGTCGGCCATCGAGGGTTTCTAACCCAAAAAGGCCCTTCCGCGTTTCGGGGTGGTTTTAACGACCCTCGGTGCTGCCGCAGGAGCCGGGGAGGCCGCGGGGCCCGGCCCGGCCCCGCTCCGCCACCGCCGGTGTCGGGCCGCCATCTAGCGGGCGGCGGCGGCGCTGGGGGGGCCCC
>VXBO01014312.1:817924-835662 GCA_013400135.1 Rhinoptilus africanus
GCGAAGGGTGTGGGGAGAGCCGGGCCCCGCTGGCAGGAGCAGCCGGGATGGGCACGGGAAATCCCGCTGAACCTCCAAAGAGCTGGAGCGTGGCCGCGGCCTTCCCGGTCTCGAGTGTCTGGAGGCGCGGGGGGATTCACAGCAAGGGACGAGGAGCGGCCGAGCAGGCTGAGCCCGTCTCAGCCCCCGCACGCATTTTGGGTCGGACTTTATCTGTTCTATCTAAAGATTTCCCACTTTGCAAAATGCGTAGTTAACTGTGGTACCTAAAGTGTCTGGAGAATTAGGCGGTATCAGTATTGCGCCACATTCAGTCAGATTTAGCCCAGTATTGTCAGTCTGAAACTTTCACAACCTGCACCTTAAAAATTATCAAATGAATCTTAAGCTTTAAATTATTCATGCAGATGCACTCGGAGTTTTTATTTGCTCTGTGAGTCTTGGAGCCTTTTAGAGATGCCTCAAAAACTCTGAACCCTAATGAGCATGGCAGTTCAGGAAGGTACGGAGATGCTAAGCCTTGCACAGCAAATTTAGTTCCCGAACTTGTTCTGGTGCTGGAATTTCAGTAAAGGTGGGCTCTCTGGTGGGCAGGGTTAAGTGTACATAATGGTCTGTTGTTACAAGCTCTTGTTGGTAGTTACAAAGTGCTCACAACATACTGGGGGAAACTTTCAAATGCTCCACGATCACTTCAATGCATTGCAATGGAACTGCAAGGGCAGAGAGGGACGAATAAAGGTACTTTTAGGAATACGACCCAAGTTAATTACCGTGGTTGCATTTAGTGACCACAAACAGGACAGGGAATGCAGTAGAAGGGAAAGTGGTAACAGGCGAAGCCCATTCTCGTTGCCAGTTCAGGAGCATGGCAGTTCAGGAAGGTACGGAGATGCTAAGATTTGCGCAGCAAATTTAGTTCCTAACTTGTTCTGGTGCTGGAATTTCAGTAAAGGTGGGCTCTCTGGTGGGCAGGGTTAAGTGTACATAATGGTCTGCTTAGCCTAGTAAATCCGCCATATGGAACTGATGGCTGATAATATAAGTATAGCCATCATAGCATGCTGGGGAGAAGAGCGATGTGTACTCCTGCATTAGCTGACTGGTTGAAATAGCTGTTTCGTTTTCATTCCCCAGATTAGTGGCTAAAAAACCCACCACCCCTCAAGAGTTAAAAAAAGTGCATAAAGCAAAGATAATGGCTTACAAAATATACTGGTTTCCTTCTGACAAATAGTTTAATGCCCAGCAAATATACACAATAGCCCTTAGGTGTGGTCATTTAGTGTCTTTGAGCAAATTTATTGATTGTATTCCACTGAAGCAATTAATAAACAGGAAATACCAATGCAGCAACCAGTAGCATTTTGCCCAGAGCAACATCTGTGCTCCAAGCTGCTTACTGTAATACTAAACAGTGCAAATCTGTTGATGTGATAACACAATGTCAAATGATAAATCTAGATCAGCACTGCATATATCCAAGATTAAGCATTTCTGAGTCAAAGCCTTCAACTCCATTAAAAAAGAAATAGGCCTTAACTCTAATCTTGATATAGTGGTGTTAGTGTGGAGTTACTTTGCTGATTTCACAGACATTACATCATCTTTATTAAATAGTAACTGAGATGACGGAGGTATGTCAGCCTGAGCTCTCCAATGTCCCCAGTTTTAGTTCAGTTTTCTACCAAGTCAAGTCAGCTGTGTAATTGCTTAGGAAAGACTGGAGTTGCACGGAATTCATCGCAGTACTGTTTTCTTGCAAAGGAAACCTCCTCTAAGCTGATCAGATGTTTGAAAACCATATATTCATTTACAGACTAAATGAGAAATGTTGAAAAAAGGCTAGTAAACATGTCAAGACAAAGCCATTGAACTTAAATATGAATTTTATTTGCTATAAATTATATAATGAGAACGAGGACATAGACTAAAACAGCAATTAAGATAGAGTGCACAAGAACATGAAAGACCTAGGAGGAAGGAAACATTTGCTGCATGCTACCCTCTATGACTTACATACATCTATCTTAGTCATCATGAGGTGGAACATGGGTGTGAATTTTCTCCTTTACTCAGCTGGTTCCATCACCTATTGAAGCTTCACTGAAGAACAAACAAAATGAAGCCAGTGTTGTGTGACATTTAGGGCAGCTCCATCTAGATGCAGCTCGAATGTGCTTCAGCACTAGAAAAGATGTCTTTGCCAGAAGTCAGTGCAGTTGCTCTGTAGATGAACACTTTCCACACCTTCCTCTCTAGTTCATAAGCCTTTACCCACTCCGTACAAGAGGCTGCCTCTAGCTCCGACACCCTGTTTAAGCAAAAGAAGCCAACAGCTGTGTTTTCACATGTAACTAATACTTTGGGAGGGGGCCTGGGTCACCTTTTTAATGTGGTTGAACTTTAGAAGGCTGAGCCATTTCCACCCCGTTCTCAGGAAGCCTGTCTCTGTCCAAAAGTCATGAGTCGCAGATGAACATAAAAACTCGTGACCTCTGTAAGCACCGCCATTTAACTCTGAACGGACTGTAACTGCTATACAACAGACTAGTCATCTGTAACTGATAGTGTACACTGCGAAAAACAGTGCCACTGAAGTGGCTGTGGACCTCTCCTAGCTTTAGGGAGGTCAAGTATTGGGCCCCAGGTAGGAAAGCATGTGCTTGGGTGCTATGCAGGTACAACTGGAATCACAGCATGGTGAACGGCACCATTCGTAAACAAACACCCCTTCAGGACTACCATTTCAATCTGTTTGGAAAGTGATTTTGACACGGCCTCCTCCCACCGCTATGGTAGCACCTATCTGCAGGAGCTGGCACGGCAGTCCCTCCAAGCCCTGAAATCCACTCTGGCCCTGCTCCTTCAGCGCAGACTATAATCTACACAAACTGCAGATACATGGAGTATTGGACTGGGCAGAGAAAGGCTACTGAGTCATGACTATGTATCCAGCTGGAGGTTATTATAGATAGGACCAAACCTCCACTCTGTTCCTGAGCAACAGGAGGTATGATCATGTCTTCAGGAAGCAGGTCTGATCTTTAACAACCGGGGAATTCAAATGGCTATTACCATGCTGCTGCTTTGTGCACCAAAACATTTCCACTCCTGTTTCTGCAGAGATCAGAAAGACTACAAGCACTTGCACTGAGATAACCACTCTCTTGATTTTATCCTCTAGCACAGTTTTTGTACATTTGTGTTCTAGCTTCTAGATGCCTATACTACCAGGATAGAAAAATAGCTCATGATTTTTGTACAAAAGCAGCCTGCTGTTACCAAGATGGAAATGAAACCTTCAGCTTCAATTTGTAAATTTGTTTCCCCTTTGAGAAGGGGTAAGGTTAATAGAGACTTACTTCAATTTGAACTTTTAAAAAGATAATTTCTTGCTTTGAATTCAACACAGAAATGTTTTGCAATCAACAGAGTCTTTACCTTACAGACTTCACTTGAAGTAACTGAGGACCTAGATTCAGTTATTTCCTGAAAGTGCAAGAGACATGTTCCCCTGCTGTGATTAACAGCTCTTGAGGGGAAGGAAAAAACAAACAAAAAACTGCAACAACACACGACCCCCAACAAAACTCTGAATGTAAAATAAATTAACAGCTGATACACTTCGTGCTATTCTTTCAATCACTACAGAATTCAAAAGAAATCACAATGACGGTCAATGGTTTTATTCTCCCTGCACCCCTTAAAGCTAAACATCGCACAGGGAGAAGAGGAGATGGAGGTGTTCTGCAGAACTAGTCGTATTGCAAAGCACAAACTAAACATCAGTGTAGACTTGTAATCACTTCAAGGTTATCTCAAGCCTTGAAAAGGGTAGAAATATTTATTCACTTAAGTTCCAGATAGTCACCATCTCTTTCTGATGTCAAGGGTATGAGGCTTTTAAGAACTTCAGTAGCATACTCCAATTTCTTTTGGTTTGGACTAGCAATAGGAAACTTTTCCTTTAGTCCTCTTTTGAACCTCCAGTAAGTCCCTCCAGTACATACCCCTGGCAGAACAAATGCAGCTTGTATTAATCTGTGAAAGGACATGTGTGCACATTGGTGTGCAGTTCTGAGCCAGTTTCTTGGAAGATGTTTACATTCCGTGGGTTAGACCCACTCTTAGTAATGCAGCCAAGGTTGCATCCATCTGTTTCCTTACAATGATTTCAGTTTGTTGAGTCGGTCCTAAGAGTCATGCTGCCCCTGACTGCCATCCAAATTCTTCTCCAAGACCTCTATTGCTTAAATATGTAGGACAGAGCTAAGACAGCCTTAGGGTGAAATGAAAAGGGTTGGGGCTTGATCTGAATTTATACGGGTGCAAGTTCTCATCTATTTTCATCTTTCCTGACATACCTGAAACCCTATGAACCGTAAGGAAATTCACCTGTCTCTGAATGAAAGCATAAGAAAGACTTAACATATTAAAAGAGTATGAATACAGGAAGCTGAAAGGGGAAGTATAAAAATAAGTCCTCTTACTATAAAGACCTCAACTTAGGCACCCTGCCTCTTTTACCTGAATAAGAAAGCATGTGTATTTCTCCAGAGCTTTCTTTCCCCTGCCAAGCACTGCTCAGCATGGGTTATAACAGGATAAGGTAATAGGCCATATAACACACCTAACAGCTGCACTCCACGTTACAGTCTGTAGCACAGCAGCCTGCAGGAGCACACTGTGTAAGGAACCAGACAAGCAAAGCCAGCCAGGTTCCTTGGAGTGTTTTCCTTAACAAGTCATGGAGGGAAGAAGAGGCCCGCTGAGAGGGAAGCATGCACAGAACAAACCCAGGCTCAGCTGTGCTCAAAACTAGTTGCAAATGATGAACCTCGTTCAGGAAACCTTGGAGCCTAAGAGGCAGACTTTCTGTCCTAGCCATGGCAAGGCAGCTGATACCAAAATGCCTGTGCTGTTTATCTCTCCCCTCTTGACTATTACGGCCTGCAGAGGGGTTATGGTAGACCCAATAGGGCAAGGGTGGTTCAAGTGAGCTTTCCTTCTGCAGAGCAACAGCAGTCATGAGCAGAGACATTAGACAATGGCCTCTTCCTCAGCAATTCAGTTGGTACAGTGTCTGAGGCAGCTGATCTACAGACATGGAAGATCACTTGTAAAGCTAAACATCCATTACTTACATCTGACCAGAGAAGAGTGATTCAGGATAACAAGGGAGGTGGTCAACAAACACCTGTCTTGTCACTGGTAATTCACATTTCTGGGAGAATAGAAGAACGGAGGAGTGCTGCTGCTTCTTAGTGGTCTGCTTATATGTTCTCTCAGACAACTTCCCCTGCATGGTGGGAGAGACAGGTATAGGACTCCATCTAAGAAAATACACTACTGTCTGCAGGCAAGTTTGAAAACAAAAAAATCCTTAAGCATGGCAGACTACCTAATGCCAAGGAGTTTCTGCTGAGCTATGTTTGTCCAGGGAATGCTGAGAAGCCAGTAGTAAGGATATATTAATGCAAGGCTCCTGTAAACCTCCTATTTGGACCAGATTTTAGACCCCCAAAAAATCAACTTTTTCTACAGTGTTTACAATAAGAGTCTATTCATAACGCTAGCGACTGCTACCGTGTTACATTGCTGCTCATGTTGATCTTTATCGGTACAAATCTTTATAACTCCAAATATCAGAGCAATTCAAGAGCAGCACATGCCATCTCCAACCACTTAACTGAATGGTGCCTTTAAACTCTCCTCAGGACAGTTAAGAATCAGTTATTAACATGTCACTACTAAAAAATAACTATTGCATTTCTTAAAGTTTAACAGTAAACAACATTGCCAATATAGTATTGCACACAATAAAGGTTTTTGGAACTACAGAGATAAGGAACGGGTAATCTAGAAGACCCAGAACAATGATCCGAGAGCCATTCCAGTCGCTGCTCCAGCGAGCATTCCCAGTGCAA
The DNA here is from genome assembly GCA_013400135.1 of Rhinoptilus africanus. Lineage (NCBI taxonomy): Eukaryota > Metazoa > Chordata > Aves > Charadriiformes > Glareolidae > Rhinoptilus > Rhinoptilus africanus. The sequence goes on from VXBO01014312.1 coordinate 823,855, forward strand.
GATCTCCATCGCTGTCACGGTAACGCTCTCGAATGATGACGTGGTTTGCAGGGGGTTGCCCATAAGGTCCTAGGTAATAAGAAATTGTTAGGGGGAAGGCAGAAGAAATGTATATGCTAGTACCACGCATTGCAATTTCAAAACATGCCCGTTCTCTCACCATCTTCCTTCCATTGAACACTAAGATGATGTCAGCTACAAAAGCAGAATACATCTCTGCTTTGTATTCAGCCTCCATGTGTATTAACCGAATCCAGAGTCCCAGCAACACCTTTAGCCTCCTAATAGTTTAGTATCTGGGAGAAAAGCTCATCACAAATTTAAAACTGAACATTGTTCTACATTTATATCAGCAAAGAATCTATGAATTACTTATATCACTCTATCAGACACTTAGTGGATTTAATGCAATTTAGATTAGTGGATATAATCCAATTTAGTAATGGGTCTAAAAATTGATTGAACCTTGAAGTTAAGGCAAATAGTGCAGTTCCCCCAAAAAATATCTTTGGCAGCTCTTTAGCCTTAACTTAAGCTCTTAAATTTGTCAGAAGTTGTGTATCAGTTATTTACTCTACAATTACAGCCTACTATTTCAATTCAGCCTTCATATCCTGGACTGATCTGCGGTGTGGTGACAGCTGCTATATTTATTTTCAGATGAAGATTGGCCCAGTAGTAAGGAATTAACCTAAGACTCAAGAAACAACCAATTGACCCTTGCTCTGGAACAGACTTGTACAAGCTCCACCTGTCATGTTTTGTGACTTAGCTCCTACCTGCAAAGCAAACACAATACCATTGCTTTCCCTTCCAGACGTTTCAGGAAGATTAAGTATTCTTGAAGATATTGCAATGTTTTTTTGTAACAGATACTGAAGTAATCCCAAGTAACAGGAGTGGAAAAGGCTCTCACTGACTCAATGATACATGACTAGAAACCTCATGAGAAGGATTATGTCAATTCAGAGAATGAGCAATAAAACCAAACGTACAGGGGTTAAGTTAGTTGCTGGGGTGAATTTGACCCCTCAGATTTAGTTGCAGTAACCCTAACAAAAGAAAACAACAAGGCTTGGTTACTATGCCCAACCTATAACTAGTATCTTAACACACTGGACTTGCAAACTGTTTAGTAGAGTTACTGTTTAATGCTGCATTTTTATCATAGAGGTTTCTGAGGCTTGATTTCCAAGGCCTGATGGTAGTTTAAAAATGGTTCTTGGGACGTTCAACAGGCTGTGGCTTTTCACCTGCTGAGAACCAACAGAACCCACAAAACTCTATGTTTGTGTATATATGATCTATACTGTAGGACTTCACTAACTTAAATGAGGAAAGCCTTAAAAGCTTTAGGCTGATGCACCTCCCTTGTAACAAAAAATGGAAAAACAAATGAAATAACCTGACAAACGTTAAACAGGAAAAAGAATCTCCCTCAAAACAGAAAAAAATTCTGAATACAGGTTCTTGTTTGCAGAGCCAAATCATAAGCAGTAAGTAAGTTAAATCTTTGATTTGTATTACCTGTACTACTCTAAAGGCCCAATCCTGTAGGACTGGGGCTCTCTATGCAAAGCTAATCGTAAATTAAGGTGACTAAGCTTGAAAGATCACCCTAAAATTTTAGTCTCTTTTCTCTTTTATTTGGATTGAAAGCTATGCAAGCCTGAAGAGAGCAATAGAAGAGTTTACAAGGCTGAATGTACTGCCTTAGAGCAATTCCAGCATGCAGGGAAGGAACCAGTTACCACCATGCTTTGGGAGTGGATTTACCTTTGAAACTTGCGTTTAATTCTGAGGTCATAGCTGAACATCAGTGTTGAAATAATTAAGCCAGGTGTAAGAGCAACAGGCAAATCAGAAGCTCCATCAATGCCCAGTATGGAGTACTGAATCGATCTTGTTCTGGCTCTTCTATCTTTCCTTAGAAAACATGCTGCCTACTGTAGTTAGTTATGTGTGCATCAGAAAGAGTTTATGAAGTAATTTAAATATGTTTAGATCACAGTGGAGAGCTTAAATCGCTTAATACAAGTTTCACTGCACTTGCTTTGTTATGAAAGGGTAAGGGGACTTGATTCTAGTTACAAGTCTGGTTTTTTTTTTCTATCACCTTGTTGTGCAGGAGTGGTGGGTGGTAAAGGATGGTGATTAGTAGAATTACAGCCAGAAAGACTGACTCAAATAGTTTCTATAGGAAAGTGAAGGCTATGGTTGATACTGATTACCTTGGTATGGATACTGATGAGGAACAGCATAAGCTTGTCCATTGGAGGCATAGAAGACTTGAGGACCAGTAGGGGGATATGCGCCGTTGTACTGATCGTAGCCATAGCCATAAACCTGGTGAAATTAAAAACGTCCATTACAAAAGTATTCTTTGATATGTATCTGATTATGCACTTTTTTCAGCTGTCCCTCATTTCTAATGCAGTTAAAGTTTCACTAAAATGTCTAGTCTGTACTGATATAGTCTCTCTATTGCCTTGAAAGGATTTAGAACAATAAAAACAAGTGCTCTCAAGCAGCATTCAGTTTCCACCCTCCCCGGATGGTGAATGGTAGGGGCAGGGCCTGGATCACCAGGCAGAGCCACAGCAGCCTTACCAGCTTCTTCCCCCTGCCCTCATGCCAACAGCAGCTCTCTGGAGAGCTCAGAAGTGCCAGGTAGGCAGCACCTGATCCCAAGAAACTCCAACCGACTTTCCTCTAGCACATTTGGAAGCAAGTATTTTGGAAGCAATTTTGGTCTCCAAAGTAGGAGACCTGCTGCTAGCCCCAGTATAGCTCCCACTACCACATCCAGTTCTTAACTGTTATTTTTAACAGCACGAGGCTGGAGCAGAGCACCTGCAGTGCAACAAGTAATACTACCCCAAGCTACCCCTTTGCGTATCCCTGGACATCAGTCAGAACATCCCAGAAACCCCCAATATATACTGTTTCGGTCCCAATGCTGCTCTTTCTCCACTGCAAAAGAACTGTGCATCCAGAAGCTAGAGTTATTGTGTTGCTATGACATCTTAGATACAACAAAATCCTTCTGTGTTAAAATGACATCTCTAGTCATTAAATCCTATTTTTAAAACTCCTGATTTTATATTCTTCCAGTGCTTACACAGTGTGAGAGTATAGTCACACCTCCTTACGTTAAAAGCTGCATGGCAAATATTTTTCAAGATTAGCCAAGTTAACTTCTGCCCTGTCTTTAAGAAGCTTTATTTTTCAAGTTCACTGAGCAGCCATCCCTTTATATACTTTCCAGCGGAATCTGCCTCATCCCTTTCCAAGGAAATCCATCTCAAACAGGAGTGACAGTAGTGGATTGTTAAAGCCTTGCTCTCACTCTCCTTTTGTACAAACTTTAAAGCTGGATTAACTGTGAAACACCGCACTTTGGGACTACAGTTTGGGTGCCTGAAGGATGGCCGCTTCTGCTACCTCTCTTATTTTAATGCTTCCCAGCTGCAACTCTTACCTCAGGTGATGGTGTAGCATAAGCTGTATAGGGAGGAGGGGCTGAGGAAATGGCTGTCTCATCGTACATCACGTCAGATCCCACGTAGCCCTAAACGCCACAGAAAGGTAGCAGTTACCACCTTTTCCTACAGCCAGCCAGTTAGAGCAGTGCAAGGATTGAGACTTGATGACCCCAAAGGAGTAACCTTTAGATGTGCTGCAGTTAAGAAGGCAGTGAGGACCTTATAAAGCGCTGCAAAAAGAAGCTACTTGGAGAGCAGACCTGGGAGAACTCAAATGCCTGATGAACCACGGGAAGGAGCCATAAAATTTTGTACCTCTGTGTGCGCGTGTGCACACGTGCATGCAAGCACACTGACTCCTTCCCTCATTTCGTAGCCTCAGTTTTAGAAATTACTCTGTTTGTCATCCTCCGTTTTCAGATAAAAAAGTTGTCACGACTAAGCTAGCTGCTTCCTGGTACCCTACAGTGGTATCACCATGTTCTGCAAGAGCAGATAAAGGAAACAAATGCAGTAGCTAGAAGCGGCATCTGAACTTTTTAGCAGAACATTGTCACAGTTCTTAGACACCTCTCACTTTCTGGCTGTGAGGAGACTTAAAATGCAGTAAGAGAGGTTTAAATGTAGGGATTTGAGGGGCTTGGTTGTTTTAAGGGCACTACTTTGCAAATGCCACCTATAATTCTGGTCCTTTATGAAGGCAGCCATGAGGCAAAGGTGATAACTTACTTGAATCCACCTACAAGGAGCATTCAAAGATAATTAAGATTTGTTACAGTAGCTGCATATTCTTGCCCCTAGTATCAGAAATCTACAGTGATGCTCTTAGTGCCCTAACCCAAGAAAAGAAAGCAGCTCCCTTTTTTAATTTACAACTGAATGCTTTAATAGCTCAATAGAGAATGTTCCTATTGTCTCTTGCACCTGAACCATAGAAAGACTTTTGAAGGCATGCTATGGCTATAGCCCAGGGTCAAATTTGTGTTGGACATTGCTTGAAACACACTGATGAAAACACTGTATGAAGAGGCATCACCTGNGAATTTGTGTTGGACATTCTAAACGTTGCTTGAAACACACTGATGAAAGCACTGTATGAAGAGGCATCACCTGCAAATGCTCACATCTTACCAATAAATAAAATCTGTTCTGCTACAGGGAACTCTGTACCGGCATGTGACACAAGCTTGCAAATGTCTGTAAATGACACTTCTCAAAGCTAGGGTGATCACCCTGCTGTTCCAGTGAAGTTATGAGGCACCGCTGGTTGCTCAGTATTTTTGAAAGCTGTGTCAGACTCCTACAGATGGACTCGAACCCAGTTACCCAGTTAGTTCAAGTCCTTGTTGGAGACCTTTAATAGCTTTGGAAGGTGCTAATTTATGATACTGCTTATGCAGAGCTACCTGCCCTGCCTTCAGTGGCAGGGGTCTGCCTTGTCTGACAAAGGTGATGCACTGGCAAGTTCTGAATGCCGTCTACCAGAGCTGGCTAGTGTGAGAGACATGAAAAGCAGCAGCTCCTGAAACCAGGAGTCACCATCTCATACGTAAGCAAGATAAAGCCCCGAAAGCTAGAGCAGACAGAACCATGAGCGTTGTGTTCTGCTTAAGGACAATTCCTTCACTTCTCATTTAACACCATGAAGCCGCATAGCATAGCTACAGTCAGAGGCAATCGTGTCCAGGGTAGTTCTGCTATGACAAGTGTTTGCTTTGAGTATCTACAGATCTAAGTTATATCATATGACAGATGCCTCAGCATAGTAGCAATGTTAATGTGACTCATCAACAACTGAGATAAGATTATAGAAAACCCATCATTTCCCCATGAAACAGAAACATCTCAGTTGGTTCAGTTTAGCCTTCTAAGAAAGCTAGTGCTGAGGAGTGCTCTGGAAGGCAGTCTGGAGGAAAAACAAATTAACAATAGCCACAGGTGGATGGACGTGGTTCCCCAAAGATACAGTTCTCTAAAACAAAACAAGACTCACAGAGAGGCTTTCATGATTCCTGACCTCTTCACTCTCCACAGCTAGCATGCCGATGCAGACGTGATATACTCCTCCTTGGCATGCCCGCACTCCCCTGCAAACTCCTCTTGCTCCTCCCCTAGCCTCCGCTAAGAAGCATCCCAAAATATGATGTATCTACATTAACAGCTTCTTTGCAGCAAGCTTCCTTTAGCACTGCACCTGGTAGGCAACAAACATTGGCAGTGAAAACTGCATTTTCACTGGTTGCAGAGGTCCACAGCCTCAGTGCCCACTTCTTTTACAGACCAGCTTCCCAAAGATTCACTTCCATCCAGAAAAATCGTTCCCTGCAATCGTTCACTTCCACCCGGCACGTATTTGACTTGGCTGCAAGGATGACATGTGCTTGTGATCCAGAGGATCATTCTTCTCCCCACCCACAAGCCTTAGCATCATGCTCATGACCCTGTTTTTCTCTAGCAGAGAAGGATGGAACATCATTTCAGAAGTAAACTGCTGGACAACACTGATGTGCTGCTTTCTATCAGTATAAAGTCTAGGTAGAAAACACTTACTGTGTTTGTTCTGGCATCCTGGAGAGCAATCTTCCATGCCCTGTGAAAAAAATACCATCATTTAGTGGAACGCTGATAAAAATTAACGCCTCTTTTTCTTTTTAGCACTATGAAAATAACAAGGTTAGTGATGAGATGTATTGCAGGAGCAGAGTTTAAGATACTGCATGTGTCAAGGCCTAATGATACACTAAAACGAATGCACAAAGATGTTACACCAAGATTGAGAAATAATTACTTTCATTACAGAGCTGAGAAGGAAGGAAGAAAGAGGAACATAAGAAAGAGATGTAGTTTTGAAGGTCCTCACTGCAAGCACAACAGCCAGGTAATACGCAGCCGTGCTCGGGATAAGGAAACAGGAAGAGATATGCCAGGGTAGCTGTACCTCCTGCCTGAACAGTCGCATCTGTGCTGACTAGGTCTTGACACTCTTGCAGTTTGAAGAGAAGGCACCTATTTTTCACACAGGTGCCTTCCCATATGTCTGGGAGCATGCTGGATGCACCACGCGTACTGGGCAAACACTAATGCTGGAAGTTACCTAACTATACATAGCCCAGCTCAGTTCAGAGTTCACAATAATGCAGTATATTCCTTTCACTACTGATCAGGATGTCCTCAGACTATGTGGGATCCTGTACTACTTGAAGAATGGGAAAAGTGAAGGAAAAAAATCTGTTCAGCAAGTCTTGCATTAACTATATTAATAAGATTCTTTTACTCCTCCTCACTATTTGGTGTTTTCAGTGATTTAGCTTGCAGTTAGTTTGCATGAGCCAGACAACTTCTTAGAGGAGAGCTACATTTTTTGTCACTGAAAGCTTGCTTTTACTTGTTTGAAAACTTTCTTAAAATTTGTCCCTGGAAGTCCAAAGGAAGCAAAATAATTAGGGAGAGAGAGAAAAAGAAAGATAAAAGAGGAAGAGGCAGCAAAACCAATACTGGCTGGCAGACTTACAGGCAGTCATCTGCACTCTCTGCACAGAGGTTGACTGTCTTCCCATCACGACAAACAATCTGCAGTAAACAGTCTCTCTGCTTCCCCTCTGGAGGCTGGAAATCTGAGTCACAAAAAAGAGACGGGTTATGAAATGTCTATAACCAGAATTTCATCATCGCATTTACAGGAAGGGAGACAGCTTATGCAAAACTCTGGACAAATAAACTAGGGCCCCTTGTGGCTGCTTTCCGTGGCATCAGAACAAATTACGGAGGGAAATAAGCTGTTCTCGCTCTTTAGTGTCCTCAAGTATCTCTGAACATCATTCCTAAGGAATGTATGCGTCTTACAGCACAACCAATCCATACTTACCAATAAGTACTCTCCAACACTTGTGTCAGCATCAAGTGGAGTACTTACAAATGCTAGAAGTGAATTTAGTAATACTTGAGGTTTCCTGTTTCTAGGCCTGCCCATCACTCCAGCCAGAGCTATAATTACACCAGTAACACTCTAGAATCAGGCACACCAGTCTGCCGTGAACATCCCACTCTCACGTGCATGCCTGCCACCTGCGTACATGGTACACTGTCCTTACTAAGTTTTAAAAGGAAGTCTCAAACCCTAACCTAAAATCTATCACGTGGCGATACCATGCTTTGGGGATCTATAAGGGAATTTAGCAATTGGTTGAGCTGGAGTTTTTCTGGGGGATGAGGGATGGTGGGTTTTTTTAACAACAATGAAGTTGCACGCTTCTTGGATATGTTTACTTCGGCAGTGGTGTTGTAAATGGTATGCTGGGCAGGCACTGAAGTTGTAAAGAATCTCAGAACAAACAACTCCTGAAGGTTTCATTATTACCTCGACATTCATTCCCCACTCTGAGGTTGATGCAATGGATTCGCATGTGGATTTTATCTTCTATATCATGGCGATTTTGATCATCATAGAATATTAAGCGGCCATCAGACCACAGGTCAAACCAGTTCTTCTTCCAACGCCGTAAAATAGTACCTTAAAAATCAGACAGTCACTTTTAAGGGCACATATTGGGAAGTGTTTTTTGTCCTAGAGTTAATGAAAAAATAAACAAAGAAATCCTTCACAGTTACCCCAGACATTCTGAGGTGGCAAACAAAATCCTATACGGCAACATGCCCACCTCAGAACATCACAGGACTGGGTTCCATATTTTACCTAGCATTCAAAGTCACAACTGGGTTTACTTTAAGTGCATAATCTAGCACGTTAGTTCTACCTTGCTGCAAGAACAAGCAAAGGGCATGACTAATTGAAGACTTTAAGGTGTCAGGTAAAGTTTCCAAGTCTCTAGTTATACAGCACTAATTACAGAGCAGCATCTGAAGCTGAATGCCAGTCAGACACCTCAGATATGGTATATCCTGTTTCTCACTGTTATACCCAAAAGGTCACATGTAAACACCACTATGACTGGTCATTTTATGAAGGGAAAAGGTAAAAAACAACCCACAAGGCTAAACACTTGTTCTAAGAAAGACCTAGGAATTACTAAGTTGCTCTGATGTTTTTTGAAGTTAGGCACAGTGGGAAGAAAAGGAGGTAAAGGGACCATGACTTACTTTGCCGGAGCAGCCATCCGCTCTTCACAAATGCCATTGTTGTTTAATCTAGTGGACAGAAGAGGAAGGTGAGGGGGAGAAGAGCAGTGTTTAGTATTTCACAATAATACATCAGAAAGCAGCATCTCAAGGTCAAGGTCATATATTACAGCTGTATGTACCCAGCTAGTATTGCAGAAAGACAAGGCAGATCTTAGCTGAAGATATTCAGCAAGGCACAACTAGTACTCTAGGACTTAAGAAATGGAACAAATGCGCAATTGTAGCAATCCAACATGACACTCGGAGGCCACTTTTAAGTTTAACTGGAAAGCGCACAAGCTTACAGCTACCACCCTTGCAACATGGGGAAAAGACAGGCTGAAGTGACTGCTTCCTGGCTCACCACCAGTTCCTTTTAAGCTTGATCTCTTGACATACGTGTGCCTCCTGTGTTCTGCAGCCTCAAGTTACTAAGCACTCTCACTGCTTTCGTAGCTCCCTTTTTCTATACTTCCTCTTCTGTTTTTTTTTCATCCACTGGCTCAAAGTCCAAAACAAAAGCTGAAACAGTTTAGTATCAAACAGGAAGGAGAAAGCTGAAGCTGTTTTTATGACTTGTATTTCTTCCAAATCATCACCAGCTCCCTCCAAGATGAACTGAAATAAGTAAAAGTTAAGCCCATAAAGTGAGATTCTTGTTTCTTCTCGACTTTTAAATGAAGCTTGAAATGGGATGGGAAGGACCCTGCATTAAATTCAAGTTATCACACATGACATTAAGCACTTGGCCACTGCGCTCTGGTTTACGAGCATGCTAAAGAAAAGAGATCAAGCATAGGATATATTGGAAGATTAGTTTTTATTTTATAGCATAATGGTGCTGTGATGATTGTTTTAAACTGGATTAATAAAAACACAACTATCTGGATGCAATTGAACTAGAAAAGCAAGAAGCATTTTAAGCCTCCCTTGAGAAGGCTACCTCTTTTGGAAATTATTTGTGGGGCTTGTAAGCCGATATGAGAGACAGATACTTAAACCTCCCAGGTAACATCCTACTTGTAGCAGCGTAAGAAAAGGGGAGGAAAGGTAGCTTAGTAGATTTGTTAGACAGAGGAACTTCTCCCAGACAAGATGTGTTTAAAGCCGGAAGAGAATAGAGTTTTGTTACCTTCTAGTAAAATATAGTTAGTAAGCATCCACTTATTTTCTGATAGATGCATATATGCTATCTATGGGATATTACTTGCAGCTCTGTCCACAGTACTGGGCAAATACCGCAGCCCACAAGTAAGGACTATAGCCAGCAGGATTTCATACTGAAGGAATGCCACATCCAGCACAGGCTCGGGTGTGATGGTGAGAACCACCTGCAGGTGAAGTTTAAACTCCGAGATAAACCTGTTACTCTTGGCTTTTGTACCCAGCTCACTGGGAAAACAAATATTTATCTGACAGCCCATTGAAAGGGAGTGTCAAACTCCTATCCTGCTTTAATCCTGGTCATCAGGTCGTGCTTGGAGGTCTAAGCATGCTGTTGTCGCCTGTCTACAGAGGGAGAGCTTCAGAACTAGAGGGCGATTTATTCTTCCAAAGTAACAAAGCGGTACGAAGGACCTGAGCCTCGTTCTCCCTCCACCCCAGTATATGCTCCTCTCCCCCTAGATTCTCCTTTACAAGGAAATAGTCTTCTTACACTTAATTTTCACAGAAATGGGTCTCCCCAATGGTGCTTCCATGTCTTCCCGTTTGCCCACTAAGGTGGAATCATTGTGTATTTCCAGAGGCCTTTTAATAGTCTAAGAGCCAATAAATATCTTGCATGAACTTGAGTTCTGTTGCAAGTGCTAGATTAGGCCATTGAATGTTTGTTGCTGCCTTTAAAACTACTGTTACACAACAGCATAATTAGATTTAACTTAAAAGGGGAAGAAATAAGGAAGAAAACATTTTTCTGGACAAGTTAAGCTTTGCCTGATCATTCCAGAATGCCTTGCAATCAAAGTCTCACATCGCAGAATGTCTCACAGCTTTCGAGAGCTACAACAGCAGAAAAGCACCTCGCATGGCACCTCAGACACAACAACTGCATCTTCCCAACACGGAATATTAGTGCCCAAAACTTCAGCTCTGGATAGAGAGCAAGGAATCACACGGAACAATCTGTCAGCACTGAAGTAGGAGGTGCAAAAAACAATTATATGTTCTCCTCCGTCCCTTTTTAGGCGCAAGCGCTCACTTGAAGTCCTCTACAGTATTCACAATCAACCCACATGATGTTTAAAAGAGTATTTGCAGAGCTAGATCAGAGCTGTCAAGATGATTTGCAACTGAGTATTAATTTGCTTGTTAAACTAGCTCAGTGCAAACCAACATTCTGCTTAGCAATACGGTTTAGTGACGGTGCTTGTCAGAGGTCGGTTGATTGTTGGACTAGATGATCTGAAAGGTCCCTTCCAACCTATGCGATTCTGTGATTCTGATGTGGAAAATGGGATTTAAACGCAGATAAATCAATTTATCACCAACCTCAACAGAAGTTCCTTGGTAACTGAAATCTAAAGGAGTAGAGTAAATGCAGCATAGGGGTGGGGCTATTCCCTCCAGCTCCCTACAACAGCAGTTTTCCTTTTTTTGCACAGAATATAATGTGGAATATCTAACAGTCTTTTCCAGCTCATTACTTCTCAAACCCGGAAGGCTGGTAAGAAAAGCAAACTTGAAAACAAATCAAGTGTTTCTACCTGCAGCTTGTCATTACTAGAGCAGTTTTGATTAATGCAGTCAAAGTAGCACCGGGCCACATTTCGCAGCCCATGTGGACGGAGGGGGCTCAGCTCCCCCACCGGAGCAGCCCCGCTGTCACTCCCTCCCCGAGACTTCAGGCAGAGAACGGCACAAAGCTCAGCGGAGCCCGAAATGTAACCCTCTTTGCCCCCCTCCCCCTTAAAACAGGATTTCTATTTTTGGAACTTCCTTTCTCTGCCCCCAGCTCCACGCAGGCCTTTTGCCATGAAGTTGCGTTTGGTTTAGCCAACGCCCCGCGCCTGCGGCTCTCGGTTCAAAACCCGTTCCCCGGCGATCGAGCGGGCGCTGGGGAAGAGACTGCCTGGAGGAGGCACCTCTCCCCCCGGGCCCCGCTCCCCGCGACGGGCCTCAGCTCCGCGCCCCTTCCCCGGGCAGGACGCGGCTGCCTGGGCCCGAGAGCTCCCTCTGCCCTGGGACGGCCGCGGCCTGCTCGGCG
>VXBO01014312.1:835743-887486 GCA_013400135.1 Rhinoptilus africanus
GGTGCGGGTGGAGGCCGCGGCCGTGGGGGGGGAGGCGCCGGGCCCTGTGGGGGTCCCGGCCCGGCACAGCGTCAGCCCCGCCAGGGCACCTAAGCGTCCTTCTTTCCTTCCCGTCCGATTTATGCTTGTGAAAGGGATATTTTGTGAGCTCGTGCTGTGGAGCCGCAGCGGAGAATGGCGGTCACACAAGCGTTCGCGGCCAGAAAAGGCCGGCTGGGCCGTGGGCTCTTCCATAAACCAGCCAGAAGCTGCCTCTGCGGGATTCCTGCGTGACAGCTCTCAGCTCTTATTTGGGGCAGTGCTGCCCACACACTGCAAAATCTGAACCGATGGGGCAGGCACTGTGTGGCTGGTTAATTATTTTTCCTATTCAAATTGTTTTCCATTTCAAACCCAAGATACATGAGGTGGTTACAGTTTAACTAGTATTAGGGAGATGTAATATTCCCCCTGGATGATGGAACTTCCTATTAGAACTGTTCCCAGGCGCCTGCTGGTAACATAGAAGGGAGTATGATTCTTATCATCACAGTTAGTAAAAAGAAGAAGAAAAAAACCATTAATTGGTTGGCTTCAGCTGATCTCTTTTGTTTTAAGACCGGACAATACAGAAATAGCATTCATCATAGGTATAATTTCACATAATCTTTCAGCAAGCTCCTAGACTTCCTCCTACCCATCTATTCTCTCTTCTTGAACACAGCAGCAAGTCTAACTGGAAATTACCTAGAAAGCCTGTGATAGTGTATTTCGCGGCTGTGGTGTAGTGTGTGCTTTGATGTATCTTTGAAGTACCATAGAAGTGGTGAAGGCGGAACAGGAGGGAGAAAGGTCATCTACCTGCAAATAGAACTGCGGGTTTCAGAAACAACCAGTGAATGTGATTTGTGTGGATCAAATTCTGCGGCGAAGTCATTCCTGTTTATGTAGGAGTCCTTTCTCTGAGGCTAAAACTGTTCACCTTTCCTTGCTGAAAAAGTATTTTCAGAAACTTGGATGTATTGGGGTGGAGGTAGAAGGTAAGACAATCTTTAGACTGAGGGAGGGAGCAGTTTTCAGCTGGAATGAAAAATACTCCTGTTAAGGCTTTGGGAGCTCAGCAGATCCTGTCCTTGGGGAGCAGTCACGAGGGGACAGCTGCCTTTTGGCATGTGTTCAGGGTTGGCGGTCTGGGTGCGTATAAAACTTAGATTTTTCAGATTAGGTTTAAAACCATTTTAAAATTCATTGAGAAACTGTCGTGGTGTTTCCTGAATGAATTGCCTCCATGGGCACAGAACATCAAGATTTTGTTTAGTAGCTCTTTGGGACCATGTCCTCTACTATGTTGACCTTGGAAAATCAGGCTGTGAACCCATACAGGTCCTATCAGAGGGTGCACAACAGGAGCACAGATCCAGGAAACACCAGATCTTCAGTCTCCCGGAAACCTAAGCATATACTGGAAACTCATGTAAACATATGTTAGGCTTAGCATCTCATTAAATTCTGAAATATTTTGAAGCAAATATATCAGGCTCTGCGTTTGCTGATGAAACTTTCATCATGAAGGCTGTAACTAGCTGTGCTGCAGAGCTGGAAAGCCTGAGTCTTTGTACCCTGAGCAAAAGAACTAGAACATTTCAATGAAGACTATTGCTAATGGGGATTGTTTTCAAATTGTTTGCCAGTGAAGCGAGGAAGAGAAGGTTTTTGTTGAAATTTTAAGCCTATTCATAATTGCGCCTTCAGTCTGGTCACGCTCAAAGCATGGTATAAGATTTGTCCCTCCCCAATAACTTTAAAAAAATGGAACATTTCAGAATTACCAACCCCTTTTTTTTATCTCCCATTCTTGTCCTGAATCAACAAAACTAAAACAAGAGGTTCAACTTGCCAGCTGTAGTTAGAACGTGCCAGTTAAAATGCAATTGGAAAATTAAATTGCTAAATGCTTAAGAAATTGCTATTTGGAAAAATGTATTTGGAAAAACTGAGCCATATGGTGACTTCTAAGTCTTTGTCATAATGCTTCTGATACAACCCATCTCTTCAGTATATGCATAATGCAAGTGATATCACCTATCTCTTCAGTACATTTTAAAATTTGACTGCCACCAACGTAAGCGGTTGAATTTTCAGTCATTTGAGGCTCTTCATACAGTCTTTATACACTGCTAAAATTTATATTTCAAATTTCCTACTTTTGTTTGTAAAATATAATTTGACTCTAAAGCAAGCAGAATACACATTTGCATTAAGGATAAAAAATTATTTTAAACAAAATGCATGCCAGTACTATTACAAGTACTATAATTAATGCTGTTACTACTACTACATCTAATACAGTGCTCAACCAGGCTAAGAAAAACATATTAAGTATCAGCATTGCTTGCAAGTTAATGAAATGAAAATTATTAAAATCGAGAAAAATATTAATAATCTGACCAAACAACCGTGATTGCAACAGAAAGAGAGCTGCTGCTGGAGAGCACCTGGGTAAGGAATTTAAAAAACCAGGACTCCAAATTTGTTATATGGTTATTACTGTATTTATTAGTTTTCCAAAGCTTAGATATGAAAGTTATGGGCAACTTGAAACTATTTAGGCAATAGGTGAGAACAGCAGACCAGAGGATAGGTCCAAAAATAAAGCAAGCTTGATTAAGTGTTGGTGAAACTAAGCAACTCTGCAATAGCTGTCCATAGCCTGTAAAGTTTCCCTGATGAGAGGGAGATGGAAAAGAACATAATTCTACTTTTCCAGAAGGTTGTATTGTATATAATAGTCACAAACAGAAAGGTAAATCACAGACTTGGACAAAAATCTTTGTCCAGACTGCTTTCACATACCTCCTTCTCTCCCGTGGAAAAGCCTCTTAGCTCTTATCTCCTACCATTCTTGTGAGTAATTGACCCAATTCCTGGGCACATTTTACCTGAAAAAAATTAATTGTGTGATCAGCTTTTGTCACGTTGCCCTGTGAGAGGAGTGTTTACTTAGCGACTGAAGGAGGTTCTTGTGGCCTGGTACAGAGGTTCCGAACAGGACTGCAGAATGCAGGCAGAGCAGGACAGCCTTCCCTCCAAGGAACTGCCGTCCAGGCAGGTCTCCAAACAGGAGTATTGTCTTACAGGGGAGGAGCTGAAGTGAAGGACCCAGATTTTTAAATCGCTTTGGGTTTTGTTCCACCCAAATTTACAAAACATAACATATCCATATAGCAAAACATAACATGCAATTGCAAAACATAGCGTATCTGTGTAACTCCTCTGGAAGATGAAGTTTGCTTGCAGGCTGCAGAAACATTCTGCTCCAGCTGAACGCAGCTAGTAATAAGAGCCCAGCAGCGCAGCCTGTAGCATGTGCTAGGCCTGGAAGGAGGCGTATTGCGATGGCAGACACGCAGGAAGGGCTGCGCCGCTCATCTTCCCAGCTCTCACCAGCCTTGGGAGCGGGCTTTTGCTAAAGGTGATATGAGCAACATATCTGTTGACAGAACAGATAAGCATTTTCAAAGCAATTCAAGAACATCTGTGTATTAGGAAAATCCATGGGCTAAGGCTTCAGAGCTGAGAAAAGCCTAAATTGCTGTTGAAAATTGGACTTGTCTTTAAGCAGAACAATGCCTGATGAGGTCTAGCATACTGACAAGACAGAGAGCCTTGCCCAAGTGCATGAGAAGCTGTGGCAGAGGTGGGAGATGCTGCTTCTTGACCTATACCTGAAACCATGATTCCTCTCTTTTTCCTCCTTCTGGCCTGTGGTTCGTGGAGCACTCTGGACACCTCAGCATGCTTCTGCAATGAAATGATGTCTTCAGACACTTACTCCAGAGGAAACAGTCTGGAGAGTTACATGCAAATCAGATGCTATCTGCAGCTTCCTCTTCCTGCTGCCAGGCCAGTGCAGCCCCCCCAGGCAGCAGGTTGCAGAGTGCACCCAGAACAACAGACAAACAAAACGTCCAGCCAAAAGCTGAGGAACTTTCTGGGTGAGACTCTGGGATTTCATTGTCAGCTTCTATTGTTTGGATCGGATTAAAAACAAACTGGCAGTAGAAAGGCCACGTGCTTATCAGACGTCCCTGCAGGTCACACCACTAGAAAGCCATGTGGCCTGTTTGGCAGGAACAGCGTTTTGGATTTCACTTTTATTTGTAGGCAGTTTTGAAAAGCACAGGATTATCAGGGATGGGCTTGATCCTTTGCAACTTGCAGAAAAGTTCCTGTCTCATCACAGCCATTCTGAAGAGGAAGAGGGGAAAAAACTTGCACAACACATCTCTTGTTTTCCACTAAGAACTGTGTTTGGGCCTGACAGCCAGCCATCATCAGTGGGAGTGTTTCCTCCAAATTATCTGGGTTCCGACTGTCACCTCTACATTGGTTGTACTGTTCCATTAGCATTTAAAGACAGTTCTACATGCACGAAGGAGAGGATTTACACTCATAGCCAAAAGACATGGCAAGAGAAGAGTTACACTCTGTTTTCATTGAAGGGACTAAAGCAAGTTAGAAAATCTGTGCTAATCTGGTGAACTAGATCGTCACCTCCTGTAGCCAGGCCATAGCCCAGTGGCCACCACCATAGAAGCTCCTGATCTATATTCTAGTCTATCATTATGTTTCAACCTAGGTAAGAAAGCTTGGGTTACTTGCTGCTTGTTAATGAAGATTTGGACTTAGGGCAGGAGTTAACTTTGGGAGAACTGTTGGTGAGGGGGCATCTGTTTTGTTGAATTTCGTTCTTGAAGCTCACTGGAACTGGTAAGTTAAAAGTCAGTTCCCTCATCTTGCTCCAAAGACACAGTTCTGTCTTGTCTTCAAAGGCATATTGAGCCTGCCCTCTTAAACCCAGCCTGCCAAACACTAGAATAAGTGGAAGTTATCGGGTCGTCAGAAGGTTTGGCATTAGGCCCCATATTTTTTCCCTTCTCTTCCATCAGTCAGACATTAAAACACCTTGTCACAAAGTGGAGGGTGACTGTTGTTTCCTGTGAGTTATTGTGCTCTGTACTACCTACACTGAAATGCATAGGAGGTGTTTGTGTTTGACTACTGCTTTTTTATAGGGACAGCCTCCAATATCTGCATCTCCCTCTGCATGCCTTTTGATTAAGCAGCTGGAGCTCTGGCTGAGGGTAGAGCTTCTTGACTGACAGTGGTTTATTTCTACAGCTGAGCTCTGCTATACGGTCCTGAGGTGTTCTGGTTTCCTCTGAGTGAAAATAGAAAATCCAACAGCTACTTTTCAGAAACACTCCTGAAAGAGGGCCAGCACATTCTGCACACCCAAACCCAGGTACTCTGAATTCTTTGTTAAGAGTAATTTCTGCCAAGCTAAATATAGCTATATGTATGATAGGACAAGGTGGTTTTAAACTAGAGCAGGGCAGGGTTAGGTTAGACATGAGGAAGAAGTTCTTTACACTGAGGGTGGTGAGGCACTGGCCCAGGTTGCCCAGAGAGGGGGTGGAGGCCCCATCCCTGGAGACATCCAAGGCCAGGCTGGATGAGGCTCTGAGCAACCTGATCTAGTTGAAGCTGTCCCTGCTCCCTGCAGGGGGGTTGGACTACATGGCCTTTAGAGGTCCCTTCCAACCCAACACATTCTGTGAGTCTATGATATTCCCCCATAGATACTCTGACCAAGTTGCAGTACAAGGTCTGCCACACAGCGTAGTGTAATTTGTTGTTGCTAAGACAAGCCAAAAGCAAATTATCTCCCATCAGAAGGAGGAAAAGGCCACTGAAGTGTGCCTCAGAACTGTCTCCCTTTATCTGCCCCTTTGTATTTAGGTCTCCTGAATGATCTTTCTCACTTAATTCTCCTTCTTTTCAAACTTCCACTGTAGCACTTCTGAGACTGGATATTTATCTTGCACATACACGGACATTGAAGCAGAAATGTTTTAGGCCCATGGCCTGCAAGAGGAAGAGGAAAGAATGCAGCACCTTGCATCAGCCTTCCACTTGCAGAGTTAGTAGGAAGAGATGGGCACACGAGGCAGAATGCAGGATAATCTACTCCATCTAAGCAAAACTATAGATTGCATATCAAGCTGAAATGTTCCAGCTATTCCAGCTCTATATATAAGAGCAGTTCCCTGAGGGGTGACACCTAGGTTCCCCTCTTGTAGAAAGGCCACAAAGGATGGAAGCATATGCTTAGGTTGACGTAAGAAACATTCCTTCCATTGCCACTAACATGATAGCACAACATTGCTACAGGGGCTGTCAGCCTAAACTTTACTAAGATAATCATATTGTATTTGAGTCAAAGCAGAAATGTTACTGCCTTTTGTTTCCTTACTGTGTCAGGTCTGGAAGTGCTTGCAGGTTGCTATAAAATGCCATCAAAATGAAAATTGTAAAGATTTCTATTTGAAGCACTGAAGGTATTTCATCTATATTAATGTGTTGGGCCAGCACTGGAAGAGACAGCCCTTAATTAAAATGTAGTGAAAAATACTCCAGGCAGTGCCTATTTGTGCAGTAGTTGGTAAATCTAGAGAGGATAATGCTCTCCATATTGTATATTCTTTGCATGTACAAAAGCTTAAGAGACAATTACTTGACAATTTCTATGTACCTTGCAGAAAGCATTCACCAGAAACCAGTGGTGGGAACAATCAAGCTCCAGGCATGGGGCCAATATCCAACTGACTTTCACAGTGTGTGGATCAATTGCTGAAAACCTCATCTATATGAAAAAGGCTTCCGAGCGCCCACTAAAAGCTCTTTACGTGATTTGACCCATGATCTAACGACAACCAGAAATGGAATGTTCTATTGTCATTTGTATCACAGTAATTACAGAGGCTTGGGCATCTCTGTGCTCTGTATGTATGCAGACCAAGAGGCGTGCATATAATTAAACAGCCATGGCACAAAAAGGGTTGATACGACCCATCTCTGAGACCAATTCACCAGACATGGTGCTGTTTACTCATTTTGAACAGGTTGATAAGTTGGCTCCAAAGCAGAAAGCTGTTTTCCAAAACCACTCAAGCAAGAAAAGCAGATAGAGTGATTTCAGGGATTGTGGTTTCACTGTAGTTTTATTACCAGCTGTGTCAGTATTTCAAGCTGCACTGCCTGGTTTGCAGCTCGGCAGTAACATTCAGCCAACATCTATGTCTTCAAAGA
This sequence comes from Rhinoptilus africanus, assembly GCA_013400135.1. Classification (NCBI taxonomy): domain Eukaryota; kingdom Metazoa; phylum Chordata; class Aves; order Charadriiformes; family Glareolidae; genus Rhinoptilus; species Rhinoptilus africanus. The sequence continues at coordinate 842,875 of VXBO01014312.1, forward strand.
AATTATTTCAGCCAAAGACATAAGAGTTAAGGCAATATTTCAAACATTCTTTGTTCAAGTGTCACTTGACTCTGAAAAACCCACAGGCCTTCAGAAAAATATAAGATCTGTAGAATGTGAATTCTTCCTGCTGTGTTTTGTGTGGTACCCCACATAATGGGATTTGGTCCCAGCCAGGCCCTCCTGTAATATAAGTAAGAGGAAAAATCATTGCAGAAGAGGCACTTATAAAGTTTAAGGCATATCAAGAGAGTTCATGTTCCCTCAGAACTAGATCTAGTTATCCTAATTCAGTGTATAAAAGGTGTCTACTTCAGGCGTTGCCTTCCCTGGGACTGTTCATATTGGTAGCCATCTGTGCTCAATCAAAGCATTAGCCAGCACAGTAAAAAAATTAAAAATGCCCAGCCCTCATGTTCAGCAAGGGTTGGCTCCTGTCAGCTGGCGTTTGACAATGCCTCGGACATTTGGAGCCAGCAAGGGATCTCCATATAGAAAATCCAAGTATCCATTTATTCATGTTCCTTCCACAGCATTTACAACAAACACATCAGCATATCATCTATACATCTGCTCACTCAGTGTGTGGAAGTTTAGAGACGAACTGAGTGTGCTTTTGGCTTCAAACTCAATGAGTCAATGAAGATAATCGCTGATTTGGAGACATTTCATTTCTGAGTCCCTTCATGATGCCATTTTCTTTGCCAGCTACTGAGCAACTGTAATGTGGTAACTCCACTGCTGACAGGGCCTAAATGAAGCCAGCCAAGTTATAATGTGTAATAGGATTTCCTGGAAGCTTCCTCCTGCTGTCCTCATTTGTATAGCTAGACGATCAGATTTGCCAATTTATTAGGTGCCTAAAGAAGCAGGTAGGAATCAATTTCATAAATAATCTAAGGAGGTGCATCATCTTGCTTCTTCACTTTCTGAGGCACTTTTCAAATACTTCTAAGGTACCAATTCATCCCATCAAACTTCCCAGTACATAAGGTACTGGGACAGTAATGCAGTTGCTTGAGATTCCCTCTATAATGTCCAGAAGACAGAAAGGCCTTTCCACAGAGTGCTTCCGCCCATCTCGATTTCAGTCATGCTTTAAGGGTGCCATTATCTCTCTTGAAACCCTAGAGTGATCCTTCTCCTAATTTAGGTGTATGGGGGACTACTTCTAAGTAGAAGAGACCCCGGATGTCGGGTTTCTTACTGTATCTTGAAAACGTGGTCCAAGACGACTTCTTCCTTGAGAAGCACAGAGCACGGGCGTTCATGCGTTCACTTTGACTTAAGAGGACATTGGTTTTAACTGAAACAGTGGCTCTGACACTCACTATTGCTCACCTGCGGCGGTTGCACTGCATAGTAGTCATTCCTCCAAAGCTTGCAGAAAGATCTGTTAGCTCTTTCCTTGGGGAAGAGGGAAGGGCTTAGAACTATATATATTACTCTCATTAATACTGCATTGCCCTGCAATAGCACTGAGCTCCGCCCTGTACCTAAATAATGCCTGTCCCATTAAAAACTGTAGGTGCATTAAAAAAATGCTGGAGGGCATTAATATTTATATTACCCTTAAAACGCACAGCAAGTTCTCTGTCTGAATCTAGTATGTTTCCTTTTGCTGAGCTGAAATCCCTAGCACTTGGGCACTGTAATAATCATCCTTGGAAACTTCTGTCTCGGAGGGCTGGCTGCTGCCATCGCCGAGGTGTGCTGCTAATCGACTTTTGGTTTTATCCTTTGAATGTCTGTATGTCATTAATGCTCTCACCTCTATATGCCATTAGTGCTCTCACCCCTGGCCTTTGTGCTTTGAATTCAAGGGCAGATGATGACAGAAAGAGCTGTAAATGAGATGACCTACAGCCATACCATTTCCTTATGAGACAGTAAAAAGCATCTCCACCAATTGGGGGTGGGGATTTAGTCTGGAGAAAAGGAGACTGAGGGGTGACCTCATCAATGTCTTCAAATACGTAAAGGGGGAGTGTCAGGAAGATGGAGAGAAGTTGTTTTCAGTGATGACCAGTGATAGGACAAGGAGTAATGGATGTAAATTGGAGCATAGGAGATTCAAGAGGACTATCAGGAAGAATTTTTTTACTGTGAGAGTGACAGAGCACTGGAACAGGCTGCCCAGAGAGGTTGTGGAGTCTCCTTCACTGGAGACATTCAAAACCCGCCTGGACGCGTTCCTCGGTGATGTGCTCTAGGTGACCCTGCTCTGGCAGGGGGGTTGGACTAGATGATCTTTCGAGGTCCCTTCCAACCCTATGATTCTATGATTCTATGAATTTACTGAGGAGCTTGTCAGTTTTCTTTCATACTTCATTCATGCAGCATGTGTAGGAATAAAACACATCATTGCCACATTTAATACAACCATAACAGAAATACAATATGGATGTCAGGTTTTGCAAATGGATTTTTTTTCCCTTTTACCTCCATGCAGTTGCCCTCATCAAAACTTCCCTTGACCTCCTGGGAGCCCTTTGCTTTCACACAAAATGGAGGCAAAAATTATGCCAAGTTGAAACAGGACCCCAATTTTGTACTTGTGTCAAAAGACTGCCAGCCAGGGAAGAAGAGGGTATCTGGTTCCTAGTGGCACTCTTTATACCATGAAGCTGAAGAAAAAATCATCTCTGCTGGAATTGTCTCTGCCAGCCTCAGCTGAGAGCACTGGCAAGCAGTGAGGTACACACTGAAGGGATGCAGACAGTAGGCTAATTATTTTCCTGTCAGTGATACACTGAGTGCACTCAGTTTACCGGGGAATAAACAGAGCTTTCAAGGGAATGGGGACAGCTGAGGAGAATACTCTTTTGATTTACATCTTCCAGCACTCGTCACGTGCATAATTGCTATGAAAGCAGCATATATATGGAAGATGCTTAGTGCAGCTGAGAAGACATTACTGATTTCTTTAAAAACTCAATTTCACAGGAAGAATAGATCCAGTGTAACAAAGCCCATCATGACTTGCTTGCGCAGAGAAAGATTCTCACTCCAGGAGCTGTTATTATGGTGAGATACAGTTATGATCCAGCTATACTTTAAAAATGCCCAAGTAAATAGAAAACTGTACCCTGGCTGTACCCTGGCTGTAGTCGGGAGAGAGCCAGCTGGCTCTTGGGGCATCCAGATGCAGGCACAGGCTGGGGGGGGTGTGCAGCTGCCTGCGCTCATGTGCCTCCAGGAACAGGAGCTGAATTGAAGCATGAACCAAGCACTATGTCTGTCATGAGGGTCTCACTTTTGAGGGTTTTGTTTTGTTCTTAGTCTCTGCTGCTGAAGGCGTCTGCATCGGCAGACAAAAAATCTGTGACTCTGAGGTCAGGCAGCTGAACGGGGGAAATTCCATGGAACTGATCAGACTTGTACCACAAGATCACGCACGTACCAAGAGGTTGTTTTCCTAGGGTGTATCTGGCATTTGCTAGATACTTGCAGAAATGCAGGGAGCTCATGATACTCAGAATTATTAATTTCTTTTGAGGGTTTTTTTTTCCCCTCCCAAACAGAATTGAAAATTATTAGACCCGTTTTATAGCTTTTTCCTATGTTTCCTCTAAGGTATGGGCTACGTGAGAGAAGAAGGATGTTAGAAAGAATACCAGGCATAATCCAGTTTAGAATAGTAAGAAAAATAAAATAACACAGATTCCGCAACAAGCATTGTCCCTATGCCCAAATGCAGGACTCTGAAGGGCAAGTCAGTACAGAAAGCTTTGAATAGCATATTGTATGCATTCTTATGCATTACTTATTTTTATTGGATTTATTGCCTTCAGTTTCTTAGTAAACTGCTTACAGAAGTTTAATGATGATTGTGAGGCACACTTCCATCAATATGTGGTGCTACAGAATTGCCTTTATTTGCATTATGTTGCTGCCTATAAAAAGAAATTTAAGTCTTCCTGTTGTATGATGAAGTTGATCTTTGTAACATTTTTTTGTGATTAGATACCTTCTTAAACTGATAGTAGGAAGAAAGTGAAATAGGTTCATCTAAAGTTCAGCATCCAACCCCGTAGTAAGGGATCAGCTGTTAAATTCTGTAAATTACCTATGCTGAAAAGTAAAATTTTATTAGAGACAGGCAAGGTTGAACACCTACCATTAACCCATCAGCAAAGCAATTGCACAACAGCAAACGAAGAGGCACCTAGTCCAGAATTCAATTTATGGAAGTCAGGTACTACTTTCAAACCAAGACCAGTTTCCAAAATCCAGATACTCCAGAAAAAGAAACTAGTGTCAGAAATTCATGAAGAATTCAAATTCAAAGTCCCCAGAAACACCCTCTGCGTTAAGCTGTGCAAGTTAGGAGAGCACCCAACATTTGCAAATGAGTGTGCAGGATTACATCTTTTTTGCAGAAGTTTGCTAAAAACAGCAGCGTGTACCTAGCCTGGGGAAAAAAAAAAAAAAAAAAGAGAAAAAAGAAGAAGAGAAAAGAATGATAAAACCATTACATACTCCAGAGGTTTAAAAAAGCATAAAAAATGTTGGTTGATATACCAGCCTTCTTGTTGCTAGTTGCAGACTTGACACATTAGTTATTCACATGAAGCCCCTGGAAAAGCAGGAATGTTCTGTTCTTTTCTTGAAAATGTGACATATTTTACTTGGTACAATGAATTGTAGTCTAGGCACTTCTTAGATCCATAGCTGTAGGAAGAGTTTCTGCTTGATATTTTTAACATATCTGCTAGCGAATTCAGAAATCGAAATGTAAAATCCAAGGCACCATGAAGATTTGGAATAGTCTTAATTTTATGTGGTAATTTAACATCAAGTATCAGAGAGCACAGTTGAAAACACTGCTTATATCAAGCAATACAGCATTTTTATTTAATTAATGTCTTATAGATCGGTCTCAGTAAAGTGTCGCTCTTTGCTTATTTACTAAACAGACCCACAGTGCAAAATAGAATATTGTAAATTAAGACATCAACTGAGAACTGTATTTTCCTGTGGTAGAGGGCTATGAAACATGAGCTGTTTTATTAAATGTAGCCTAATTTCATCATAAAATATTTTTTTCTGGACCTGAACAAATATTTGTTTAACGAGGGAGTTAGCCATAATAGGTTTTCACAATTTGCAGCATTGGAATAATAAAAAATATCCCTATTGAATGGAGTTTCAATATATAGTACTTCCCTGGATATTACTCAACAGTAAGAAAAAAGCAATGCGGAATGTGGTATGGGGGGAATATGCTTCCCTAATCAAGGTTATGTCTAGATCAGATAGCATGAGATTGGTAATTAAAAACAAGGGGGAGGCCATCGGTAATTAAAAAACGAGAGGGAAACCACCAATTTGGTGGGTCAGGCTTTGCACTGAAAAGTGAAATGTATTCAATATTGTCAAAACTAGACATAGATAACTCCCATTTCCCTGTGCTTACGCACATCTTCACGGCTGTGGTCAGCCTTGTGGCTAATGTCTAATTAACAATTAGATTATTGACTTTTGCTGTGGGGATTGGTGTTACAAGCACAGAGGCTTGTTAGAGGCAGGGTTTGTCACAGGCAGTCCGTGCGTGCCCTGAGGCCTGGCAGCATAGGGGACTAAAGAAAGTTTTAGGTGCAGGCTTAATAGAGAGCGAACCCAAGGAAGAACTATCCCACCATTTTTAGTGAATATCAAGTTCTACTAACTCCAATAAAGTTCTGACAGTAGTTCTTGAAGAAACTGGTTCTCTGTAAGGCCTTATTATTGTCACATAAGTGTCAGCATTTGGCTGGATTACTTGAACTTTCCAAGCAGAATATACTGATAGGCAAATGGAAATCACTGGTGAGCATTATCACAGAGGAGGTGCAAAGAGCATTGAATGTTCGCTTTTTCTTTAAAATGTCATGGAAATGTCTGGCAGATAATTATAATTTGCTTTTCTACAATAACTACTCAAGACTTTCGTCTCTGCCATTATAAGCACTTGGACTAGGAACTGTCAAGCTGAGTGTATTAATCTTAGTGCAAGTTTCTGCTTTAAAGTGCTTCAAATGTGTATTTGAGTGAGAGAGGTATCTGTCAGAGCAGAAGTGTAGAATCATTACCATCTGAAAGTGTCTCCGTGCAGTGTCTCACTGTTCTTAATTTTAATTACAGAATCATAGAACAGTTTGNAATTTGAAACCTCTTTATAAACACTATTAGAAGTGACAAAGCTGAAGGACATTCAGCTGTCAAATAGTGCAGCTTTTGGAAACTAGTTTTTCCCCCAAAAAAAGAAAAATAACAAGTTCAGGAGTTTTGCAAATGGTATTTCATTCCATATAGCAATAACAACAATTCCTCCCGCTGAAATGGGTAAGAATTGCAGTTGATGTAAATTGGATGCCATGTGTCCATATAAAATGAATTGCTGGCTTGTAAACTGGTATATATAACAAGACGAACAAACTTACTGTATAAAAGAAGAAAAAATAATATCAAAGAAATACAAAGACTCGTCTTAAAGTTTCAGTGCACACTCACATACCTGCAGCTCTTGGCTTGCTGCCCTGCTTTGAATGAAAGACTTTGTGGGACAAATGGAGGCGGTCATCAACTTTCCCCCCGAGACAGGGATGGGGACAGCGGTCAGCAATTTTTACTGCGTTCAAATTCAGGCTGGAACAAGGATTTTAATCACATCATTAATGGAAATTCCAGCCCTTCACTCACTGATTGGTCTTGGCCCGTTGAATTTGCCAGCTCCGTTTGTGTACAGATACCTGGTGAACACGGGGGATCCAGCACAACATTGCCAGGGGTCGTGTGTGTGTCTCTCAGTAAACCCTTCTGTGGCTCTGAGCATCTGTCTCGGAATGATTCCCAGAGGACAGACAGAGGGTACCATCTGTGTAGTCTTCTGATTTCCAGCCTTAGTGCTTGCTGTGATCTCACTGGGTACATCTTTTATTTAAGAATAACTTGTTCAATTTATGCTGCCAACTGATCAACATTTAGAATTGTCCGAAAAGTTTCCAGGGCCGGTGGTCATCTCCCTGTCTCTTTTGTGGTTCTCAGGAAGCTTGTTTTGATGGAAATGAGTCACATCCTTAGAGTGTGCTTCACTCGTTATATTGTCAAAGCAGAAACATAGATAAGGAAAAAATGTACTTGGGGAGAATTACCAGGCCATGTACTTAGATGTGACACAAAATCCCTTGAAGCAGACTTAGGAGAGAAAAAATGTTTAATAGTTACCATTTCAGTACATAGCATAGGAAAAATAATAAATCATACTGTGCTGTGATTCTTAACAACATAGACATCTATTATCCTGGCCTTATCTTCATTGGGTTGCAGGTTTAGAACTTTGCATAGTAGCTAAAAATACGGAGAAACATACTGTACATTCTTTAAGGGGGGCAATCAGTCTCCTACTGGAGGAATGTCAGATATTGTTTTCCTCCCAATCAGGGCAGTTTCAAGATGAAGCTAAACTGGTGTTTTATTTTCCATCCCAAATTTCCGTGGTAACAGCATGTAATCATCATATTTGTAAATAGCAACTACCCATTTAACTTCACGGCCACTTTGAACATTTTTTGCCACAGTTTTAACATCCTTGAAATGTCCAACTCTGTCTTCTTACAATTTTGATGCCCATATATATAATTATTTGGGGATATTTATGACATCTTCAGTGATGTAGTAGCAATGTAATGTGTGTAACTGTGTTTTGCATGTGTGTGTACAGGCATACACGCATGGACACATATACTTATGATGAACATTGTCAGGCAATGGCATATCCCATTATACATCTTCATTTTTCAACTTCTAATAACTTTGCCAAGTGGAGGCCACTCAGGTTGAATGCCATTCAGCCTAATTTACATTCCAGAGATTTCTTTTGATAATTTGAAGTTTCAGCTAATTCTTTTCAATTGTAGCCAAGAGTGTGGCTATGGAAGAAAACAACATTTTGCCTTCATGGAGAAGGTTCTTACAACCTTTTGGTAGGTCCTGGAACAGGGCTGTAGAGCACATGGATGATGCCTTGCTGTCACAGACAGCTTTTTGCTCTCCTACTAAGAACTGACCCAAATTTGGCCAAGTTTAAATAATCTGAAAAATTTCATCTCTCATGTACGCAGTCTTGCCTTACTAAAATTCATAGCTTGAGTTTGCTAATGTTTCTATCTGCATAAAGCACAATTTAGTCCCTGAGAACTCCTACGTGCTGCCTGGCTGCACGCGTGCCATCCCCAGTTGACTGGGTGTGCACCACTGTGGCTGCTGCTGCAGGGCTCAATGACACTTGATCTCTGACTGCCTTTGTTTGGGTTCAGTGCAGCCTCGAGACAAGAAGTGAAAGCAGAAACAGAGAGAAAGGGAAAAGGGCTCTTCTGTGAGACCTGCCTGTGTGGTTAACATTAGACAGGTATGTAAAGGCTTTACAGAGTAAGGATGCTGTGCCTGGTTTTAAGAAAGCCACTTCCCTGAATCTCTCAAATCAGATCCCTTGCAAACTTAGGCTTTTTCTCATTTCCACCCCATCTACCTCACATCCCCAGAACACCGCTTCAGGTGGAATTATAAATCAAGAATACAGCTTTTGGTTTTGACCTGAGTAAGCGGTCTGCATTGGAATCTTGTCAGTTGTTTTCCATTAGGAGAAACTGAGAATGAAGTGGGGTATTACTTTGATGTAGACCTTTTTTTCCTGAAGAATATACAAAGGCCCATTTCCTTGGGCACATGAGGAATTAAGGATACTCATAGTATGTCGTCCCTTGCAGTTAGCAGTTGGACAGACAAGTTCATTCTGGCCATGATCCTAAAGCTAGTCCTTACTGCCATTTTAGCTTTCTCTGGCTCCTCCGTGAAATCCGCTGGTGGTGTCACCATCCTGGACAGAGGCACACGAGGCTATCGAACTGCATGAGCCAGCCTACTGCTGCCCTTGCAGGCAGCTGTCAGAGAAATCACGTCACCCACACAGCTTGGATGGCTGAGCCCTCTTGTATGCAGTCTGTATTTTGGGTGGCGGCACTTAATGTTTCAACGGTCTATTCCATAAAGAATTTTTCCTACGTTTATCCTGTATAAAAGACAACTGTTTATACCCATGAATTCCAGAATGTAGCCCTCACTCCCAATAGCATATCATTTTTAAGGACAAGAAAAAATAGCAACAGAAAAATCCTTGCAGGTACACCAAAGTTAAACAATTACATTGTTCAAAAATGCATTCTTGTACTGTTAACAAGAATTACCAGCATCAGATAGATTTGAAACATGCTTAAAACAGGAATAGCAGACAAATATTCATGTTTTCTCTTTTCTTCCTTCCAGATTCTAGAAAATAATCCCAACTTTTGCAGACAGAGTTTTGAACTGAAGTAAATACTTTTTAGTGATTTCTGCACGAGTGCTGTTACCGAGTTTCCAGTAGGCTGGAACATGGGCAACGCAAGCTCGTCTCTGTCTGCAAAAGACTCTGTAGACTCAAGCTCCTGACTTCTTGCTGCTTGATTTAAGTCATTCTTTGTTGTAGTGTCTGAAGAAATAAATAGAATCAGGAATTGAGGACCTTAATAATAAACAAGATCAAATACACTCTTTCGCTTTAGTAATGAAGAAATGAAAAAGGTTGCATAAATTAATAGATACTTTTGTTTAATATATCAAAAGGATAACATTTTTATTTCCTTCTTCAAAAGACTGAATTAACCCTATTTCTCTTTCTTCTGCAAAATGTTGGCATCAAATAAAAAGCAACAGGTCAGTGACAGGGAATACAAATTGACTTCCTTTTCTAAGTGCTATTATACTTACTTTTGATTCTGGCAAATATAGGACAAAATTGAATGTAGCATTCTGTAACACTGGGAATTGTAAAATATTCTACTGATAATAGTTTGAATGCTCTTAAACATTTATCTGTAGCAGCTTACTTATCTTGAAGTTGAGGGGGAGCGGGGATTCTAGCTAGTTCTATGTAGAATTTTTATTGTTAAATTCTAAGAAAAGAATTTCCCTTTTATTTGTAGAGGCTCACGGCGACTTACAGCACTATAAAAACAGAGCAGGTGTTCACTCTGCCAGAACAACTGCTAATGACATTTATCGGCTTGGTAAGTCTCTCTTCTCTGCTTTTGAAACAAACTAGATTATTACAGTGCTTTCAACAGTATTCAGCAAAACTGCTGCTGATGATTTGCATCATTAAAATAAGTCACAACGTTAACGAACGTTTGCAAAGCCCACTAAATGCCTTAATGCAGTGGTCCGTGTTGTAAGCTCTTACTAACAGAAATGTAGGAAATACATGTTTCCTTATTATTTGCTCTGCCTTTGAGCAGCTCTATACCTAGTCTACAAAAGCTGTCAGCGTGTTTATCAATAGGGCACAGTGGCTTCAAACCTGCCTGCATTTAGTGGAAAAGAAATCTAACCGGGAGAGTAAGGATTTTACCTGGTAGGTTTCTATTTATCTGTGTAATAACAGAGCAGAGTTGGGCCAATTTATGAGACCTTGATATTCTCTTACATTCCAAATCCTGTTTAATTTCTTGTCTGCCTTTTGTAATTCCTAGCTTTGAGGTGTTTGTTTGGGATCATTATGAGGTTCTTATTTTTTCTGTCACAAATTTTCAATCCCTACTATGATGGAAATGGTACTTTGTCTGGTTATTTACTACGTATATTAATTACTTTTATGTTACTGTGCTTTGGAATTAGGAGCCAAGTTGTCTGCCTGTAAAAAATCCATGTATCTCGTGGAGAAGGCTAGGCTGCGGCACAGCATACTTTCCTTATGTTAGCTGGGCATAAAGTAGGTATGCACTGAGTGGAAATACTTCTGATGCCCGTAAAACAGAATCAAAAGAAATGGTTCTACTGAATAATAAATCTTTCATGTCTGAATTTGAGTTAGATCTGTGCTACAGCTGGTGTCCACATGTCCACATGGACTACCTTTTTAAGAGGCTGTTGTGTACCCTCATGAAGATACCTGTGATGGACTTCTCATTGTAGAAAAGCATGTGGCCCATACAGAAATCCTCAAGGAATTAAACTCAAATAAAAAGGGAATGTTCCCACTATTGAGAAAGGGAAAGAATCAGGGAAAATAGCACTCTGAGATGCTTTCACATGTTTGGTGTGTCAGCAGGGTTCTGGCAGATGCCCTCAGAAAATCAGAACACATTTGCACATTTCTTCATCCACGTAACACCTTTTGAATTATGTTTGTCACCCAAAGCTTTTGATCAAAAAGTGCACTTCTGGAGGCTTTTAATGATTGAGGGAGTGCTAAGGCCTACAGAGATGGCATTTTGATCTTGTGGAAAAAAATAATGAAGGGGAAGAATGAGAAGAGCTTCTGAATGGTGAAGGAAAGGGGTAGGAATGGAAGAAGGCAAAAATGAGAAATGCTAGTGAATATTTTTATAGCATTTACCACTCCTACTGAAGGCAATCAAAATGGCCTAAAATCTAATTTTCAATCAAGATACCAACTCTTAGGGGCATTTTTTAATTACAGGCTCGTTTGAGACTGCTAAACAATATAGACAAGCTATTAAAATGTGTCCTGAATTAACACCACCCACCACACATCTCCATTGCATGCTCTTGCATGCCAGTAAGTTTTGCTTCCTTTAGAATGTGTATTATGGGTTTAAAATACACAGACAACGCAGTTCAAAAGCAACAAACAAAGTATTAAGACGACAGTAAAGGACTATCCATCTGTTTATTCACAAAACTGGGAGAGTTACCCAGATAAAAATGTCACGCTATTGCAATAGCTTCTCATTGCCACTGGGTGGGGGCTGTCCAAGCCATCTCTCTTCAGGACAAGCCCGTCGCTATCCGGGACTCACAGATTTCCAGAACAGTGGAAGCAATTCCAGATGGGACAGCTGAGAGCAGAGGAGATTCTCAGTAGCGCAGAATAGCGGCAGGTGGGGTGTTTCAAATATCATGGACCATTCCACAAAACAGAAGAATTCGTTTTGGAGCAAGTATCTGCTCACAGAAGATGGTATCTTTCCCTGAAGTGCCTATATCGTCTCTTCCTCATTACTGAAAATTGAGTCCCCCCCAACAGATACATGGAATTGAGACTACATCTTCTCAAGCAATTTTGTATCATTACTGTGGTTATAGCAGTTACAACCTCTCATCCCCCAGATAGGTGTCTCTCCTCTTACCCAACAGACCACACTCAGAGGAAACACTCACCTTAGGAGAAGCACTTGGGGGTGCAGGTGGACAAGAAGCTCAACATGAGCCGTCAGTGTGCACTTGCAGCCCAGAAAGCCAACCCCTTCCTGGGCTGCATCAAAAGCAGCGTGGCCAGCAGGGTGAGGGGGGAGATTCTGCCCCTCTGCTCCGCTCTGGTGAGACCCCCCCTGGAGTGCTGTGTCCAGNGCATTGCTCTGTAATGCTGGAGACAGTATTTGTGAGTCACCATTGTGCTCATTCCTCTCGATATTAATGGCAGCATTCTTTTTGTAATGTAGCTAGAGTCGAGGCACCAACTCTCCGTTTATTGTCGTATTCCTCTGTGACTGACCAGCATGATTGACGGATGTCAGTTCACTTCTCTGGAAAGCATATTACAGTAAGAGGGAGACATCTGAGGATAATTAGAAAAGTGCAAGCTGTCCTACCTGTCATAAATGTCAGCAAGCTGTGAATCAATTTGCAGTTCTGCCACAGAGAGCATTATCACTTCTACATTTTACTATTGAAAATATGACATTGTACAAGAGAAATATCAGGAGGTCTTCAGTTTTATTACTTTTTAAGAATAATTTCCATCTTTTGGTAATTTTTTTCCAACCACATTTAGATGTTTGTATTTTAATGGTTGACAAGGATTGCGCACCAATATGTAGTTAATATATGAGACTAATAATTGAACAAACCAGACAGTGAGCAGCTTAGATACGTGCTGCCAGTGCATAAGAGTTCAGATTGTTGCTTTGCCATCTCTTTGGTATCAAATTTTTTGTTTTGGCTGGAATGTTTTCCACCATGGTGTATGGTATTACCCCACGAGAAGGTTTAAACTTACATTTCAGGCACAGTTTGCAGGATGCTACCTGGCACAAATAGTAATACCCCCATGGTTCTTAATAATAATGCATGGTGGGATAACAGAAAAGGGTGTTAATTGTCTTGCATATCCCTAAGCAAGGGAAATTTTAGTGAACCCCGTTACTGGATTCAGCAGGTTTCTGAGGTGCCCTGTAATGCCAGGCAAGCCTATGGATGCCGGGCCCATTCATGCAGGCTGTGTGGGCTCAACCTGTGGTACTGCAGAGCTTTAACAAAAAGCTCTTTCATTGTCATCTCTTTGGGCTTTAAGGACTTGTTGGTTTATCTGTAACATTTGTCTATCCAGCGGGGCAGTTTGTGAGAGCAGCAGGGCTGCTGCTCAGAGCGCCCTTGCAGTGCCCCATCACCAGTTGTCACCAGAGGCAGGCCGATGCTTGGCCATTTGCCTCTGACCTGTCGCGGTTTGTTTGGTGTTGATGCCGGTATCGGTCTCCAGCAGCACACTGGCCTGTGGATTCGTGTGCAACCTAGGATCAGCGAACACTGGCTTTGCTGTCACGCTGGATGCCTGCTCTTCAGTAGTATTTGTCACAGTGCCCGTCAGGAACATGTCTGATCAAATGGCACCATTTGTGCCAGCACATGAGCCACCCTTCCCAACAGATCCCCTCTGCTCAGCCTGCCTCCAGGTGCTCACAGAGTTATGTTCCCGTGACAGCTGCTGAGCAGTGCCCAGTGTTGTCTCGGCTCAGGCCAAGCACACATGGCTTCAGGCGTCATTTGTGAAGGATATGAATTCTGCCTGGCTGTCCTGCTGGTCTCTTTTGCTGCGTGTTCAATAATGCCCACAGTCTCTGGGCCAAATCCCCTCTACCATACGTTGCTGTTTAGTCCCTTCCTCAGCAGATGCGCCGTGCTTTATCAGAAGGCTAACTCTAGGTGAGAAGTCCGAGTGTTTTGTCTGAGGACCAAATGGTGACCTTGGCAGGCCTGGTCATGGCAAGGGTGGCTGCCACCCATAAGTGGCAGATAAAGAGGCAGTCCGAAAGCTCCCTGACCTAAAATCCTAACATCTGGCGAAGCTTGCTTTGCTCAGCTCTTTCAGCTTTGTACCGAGCTCAGTACAGTGCCGATTTCTAGAAAAGTTTCATGCGTTTGCCAGCTCTGAGCCAACAAAACCTACTGAGAAAGTTAAAATTTCCACGAGGAGCTACTGCACTGACAGAAGTAGGGCCCAGGCGCCTCGCTCAGCTCCCGGCGCCCCTGGAGGTGCTGTTTGGCCCGGCTCTCCTTTTCCTCACGGGCTGCACCTCAGACCGATTGCTCGTTCGTCTGTCCGTCCGTCCGTCCGTCCGTCTCCCGGCGGGGCTCAGTCCTGCGCTCCGGTGCCGGCCGGCCAGAGCCCCCCCCGCCGCTGCCCGGCCCCGGCGCGTCCCGGGGTACCACCAGGCCCGTCATGGCGGCAGTGGTAAGGGGGGTCGGCCCGCGGGCGCTTCCGCCCACGTGACGGCGGCTTCCGTCCCCCCTCTCCCCCCCTCCCCCCGTCGGGGTGCGCGCGCCCCTTCCCCCGCGGAAGTGACGTCGGGCGCTGGNGCGGGCCGGCGGGCAGCTGCGCGCCGCTCTCCGCCAGGCGGGGCCGCCAGGAGCCTTCAGCGGCGCTCGGGGGCCGGGAGGGCTCTCGGTAACAGGTGTGTGGCGCGGCCTTGGCGCGGCGGCAGGTGATGGGCCCACGCAGCAGGGAGCCGGGCTCCCGGGTGGGCAGGGCCCGCCGCCGCCCCGGGACTCGTCCCCTTCTGCTTTCCGGCGCTGCCGGCAGCGCAGGGTACCTCCGCGCAGTCGGTTGGGTTTGAATGCGCTATTTTGGTGCTGAAGATTGTCCCGTCGATAACTTCATAAGCATTCGGTGTAGCGTCGTGAGGGGCTCCGTCGGTTGGATTTGCAAATAAACACTGCTGATAAGCTTCAGCTGCGTGTGAAAGGCCGTGTGTGCCTTGCACGTTGTCTGCCCTGTTACCTCTACAGCTGTGAGTGGGAGGAAGGAGTAACTTTAGTCGTCTGTAGCTTCTAGGAAGAGTTGTGAGATAAAACCAAAAACGGCCTGGTGCAAACCGTGCTTTCAGGGCTTTTCTAGAACTTCTGGAACTAAACAGTAAACACTGGTCAAATGATGAAATCTGTGCTCTGAGGAACGTAAAAAGTTAGGTTTTAAATAAGGGGTGGTACACAGCTCTCAGCATGAGAAGAGCTGGATTTAATTTGTTCTTAAACGTTCAGTAGTAGAGAACACGTAAGCTAATTTGACTAGACTTTCTGTCTGCTCCAATGTGATTTTACTGTAAGATGCATAATTGTTAGTGTCATAAAACTTCCATGCTTGTTTAACGCACACTTCCCAACCTGTACTTTTTGTGGTAGTAATTACACACTTTTACTTTCAGGTTAAAAAGTAGGAGGAATTAAGAGGTTTTTGGAGATTCTATCTCAGTTTGGAACTGGTGACAGTCTAATCTTATTTCAAAAGGGAGCGTGGAGTAAGCTGAAAATTAACTTAATGAAAAAATGCTTTGTAGGATAAAAAATTATCAAGAAGCAGAGCTTCAGGATTTAACCAAAAAGTTACGTATAAGATTCTTTCATGTAGTGAAGTTTTATTCTTCCAATTTGATTTTTTTCCCCCCATTTTCATCATTGATTAGCTTTCCCTAAATTTGGCAATAGATAGCTTCTAAGGCTCTTACCATGAGAAATGGATGATTTTGCGGCAGTACTCCACTTTTTTGAAATAAGAATATGCACAATCTCAAAGTTACACAGGAGATACAAGGATTTGAGATGACAGTTTTTATCCCCTTGTGCTGTGGCAACAACGAAGCTGTAGGCTTCAAGAAATGCTGGGCCATTTGCTTGGCCTAGCCATAGGTAGTGCAGTTTTTGAAGGAAAAAGGTTTTGGTAATGTTCTGGGGTTTTTTGAAGAATAGAGCAATGCCACTAATGTACAAATGAAGTTGGTTCACAAGCAGGATCTTAGGATGATGTTTTTGATATAGGTTTTATTTTTGTGGATGACATATAGAACTAATTCTGACTCTTGAATATATAATCATATTTTCTGTCATCCAAGTAGTATGGGTGTTAATCTATGTGTAGTTAAAATCTGCTATTTAACAAAAAAAACCCCAACGTAACAACAAACCACTAGTAGAATAGGCTTACATATGAGAACTCTATTCATTAGAAAGGATTAAAAAATCTCAACTGCTCTGTTCCTTCTTAGTCTTACAAAATAATTGGATGCACACAAAACATAGAAGGTTGATTGCAGGTGTCTCATTCTTTCTATTTTATGACAAGAACATCAAGCGGGGGAGGAAGACTCGCATGTGAATGATGTTTCCAGCTTTGCATCTTGCTTTGTGTGTGAACTTTGGGCAAAGTTGTTAATTGTCCTTTTCCAGGCTGTGGTTCTGCAACCTCAGTAGGTACTGCCACTATCCAGTCCTGCTCCCTTCCTTGCGCTGGAACTGGTGCTGTCTGAGCCATTTGGTGATGGGTCTCAGCTCTCTCAAACTGGTAGGAAGAAAACATAGGAACCCTCTGCCCAAGAAATTCCATTGAACCCCAGAATTCTGCCATCTGACTTAGGTGGTGTGACTTACCGAGGAGTCAGAGTGCCAGTGCTGTCCCAGCGCAGGGAGCGGAGTTGCTTGCCAGAAGCGTGGCGGTTCTCTGTAAGCGTTGATTCCAGCTGGCTTCAGTCAGGGACTTCCAGAAACCCAGCCCCTGTTTTGAACAGGGGTAACGCTTCCTGGTAAAATTCAGTGACCTTTCCTGAGCTCCTGGGTGAATGGAAGAAATGAAGCACACGCTACCTGCAAATACCAGTGCAGCGTGGGAGGTGTTGTTTTAGACTTCGTGAAGTCTTGAATGCCTGCTGATATGAGCCCCCTTTTTTAAAAACTAATTGTGACAAAAGGGCCTCTTACTTGGCCTAGGGTTTTCATCAAAGGGCCTTTTTTGGTGGCTGAAGTTTTAACAGAACATAATGCAACTGAGACCTTAATCAATGTCAGTTATTTGAAGAGCAGGAGTGTCCTGAACTATTTTGTTACTTAGCATAGAAGTGACTCTTCTTACATTACAAACTACCAGACTTTCAGAAATTGCATATTACTTCTGTTAAGCTTTGACTGGAAATCCAATGGGTAAAATGTAGACCATTACTAAGATGGCCATTAACATTGCTAAAGTATTGTATGTAAGCGGAATCTGTGTCATTTGTACAGTTTTGTAGCAAACAGCATTTAAAAACATTCCAGGATGGATAGATAGATGTTAAATACTGGAATGACTTACTGTGAATCTGCTTAAGTTCCAAGGATGAAAACATTAGTGGACAACAATTGTGTGGTTTAGGCAAGGTACTTATTTCAGAGAGATTCTTCCCCAACTCTTGTGATAGAATTGTCATAAAATGAGCACAAAGTAGAGTTTAGTAGATCTTATTTTGATAGTGTTTCTGCACAACTCTGAAAATAAATAGTAAGATACTATATCTGTTACAAAGGAATGTGCAGTTTGTTTTACAGTATTTGCACTGATCTGTGGTTTTTTTGCATGTACCTGTAAAATTATTTTTAAAAGCTGATTTTCATAGAAATGTGCTCATTTTGAGTGTAGCAGGAAAAGCTATGTGCAAAAGCGTATCTAATTTGGAGTGGTAGTATTAGCAGTGGTCGGCCTTTGTGCTCAGCTTCCTGAAACGTGGATTTAAGAGGAGGATGATTGTCCTGGTACCTGTCCCAAGATGAGATTTAACAGGCTTGATCAAAACTGAGTTTGATTGTTTGGCTTCAGCGAGACTGGAAGGTGAAGCATTCACGCTTCCCAAGCATGCTCGCATAGTCTTTAATTGCAGCATCTTTAATAAGTATGATTACTTTCATTTCGGCTGAAAGAATTAGTTGGCTGTAACTTATATACAGTTGATTCTCTGCAATTTATATACAGATGATGTGCAGTAGACGCTTATTTACATATACATTAATATGAGAATGCTTTGGAGGGGATGCCAACAAAAAGGTTGAAAGCCAGGATTCTTTGGGTTCACTTTATACTTGCTTCCATGGCTTTTGATGTGGACCTTGAGCGTTACAGGAAAGTGGACTGCAAGGTTCCATATTTCAATATAACAGATGCCCTTCCAAGTCAAATTACGGGAAGAGTGGGATGATTGCCACCACTGGGTAATACTGGATAATTATACTTACACATGTTGGGTCCTTCAGAGAAGGTCTGAAAATAATTATTTTTAATTAGAAGTCATCTGAAGTTTTGTCTACGTTATGAAAACTGTAAGCAGTTTTTGTAAGCTGGTGGATCTGTACTTGTACTTCAGTGGTGAAAGCAGAAGGGGTGAGAGTACATACCTCTTCTGCCAAAGTTGAATTAGTGTGTGTGTGTGGACGCACACAAATTCTGAAGTTTGGATGCATTTGAAGTGTAAGTTGACATTGTTTCCAGTACAAGGCAGCTTGTAGGCTCCCAGTGCCATGGGGTTTTTCCCCCGTACTTAAGTGGGATTCTCTTCTCTCAATCTGCGCTTCCTTTGAGATCAAGTCTGGTGAATTGTCTGACCATTTCTATTGGTTTTCTGTACCTTTTCAGCTTTGTATGCCTTCAAAGTCATCCCCCCAGAATGTATGTCACTGTCGTCTTCTGCAGTCATCAACTGCTAATATTTCTAAAAGCTGGTGGGGTTTTTTAGTGTATTTTACCCAAACATTTGCAGAATGCTCCTGCTGGTTTTCTAGTCCTCTTTCTTCTTGTTGCCATTCAGAATGGGTTATAGGGTCTTCTTTCCTCCTAATTGCTGTAGAGGCTGCAAGGAGGAGCAACATATTTGTAGGAATATGGGGGGGTGGGAGATGTTTGCTTATATTTGCGTGGAAGATTATAGCCACCTCCCTTAAGACTTTTACCTCGCATCTCAGAAACACTGAGACTGAGGTGAAGCTTGAACCTCTTAAGGGTTTTTGTAAGTTTCGAGACAAAATGTAACAGAACTAACATTGAAAGAGGAGCAGAGAAGGAAATGCGGGGGGACAGTAAGGGAGCAGACTGGAAGTTTTCAATTAAATGAGGGTCATTATATAGGAAAGAGGATACACAGAAGAAAGTGTGGGTGGAAGAGTAACTGTCTGGCTAGAACAAAGTATCAGTTCAGCAAAATAAGCCTGTTGGTTATGGCACAGCAGAGTTAGTGCTAGTAAAACTCCATGGGGTTTCAGTGGAACATAGTGCTCTATACTCGAAGGCAAATAGTTTGCTGCAGAACATTTCCAAAGAGCTTTGTGTCAAACTGCTTTTTTGATGTTGGTCAGGTGATTAAAACATGCTGTTCTTGGGAAGATGGCAGGTTGCTTCTTTTTTGACTCATTCCTAATGGATTCTGTTGTCTTGATACCTAATTGAGTGTGAAGCTGGAAAAAAATAACGCTATTTAAGTTAGTATTATTGCTAAGTGTGCGTGTGGGAAAGTCCAAGAAACTGATGAATCTTATAACTGTCTTAAATCAAGTTTGAATGTTTTACAAACCTGATGATAGACTTTCTGACAGCATTTACTTTCTGTTTTCCTAATTTACTGTTTCTTTTACTTTTGTCGTGTACTACGAGTTGCTAAAACTCTTGGCACAGAGCTGGTTTTAGCATTACTTTAAAAAGCAAACTACTTACACTTTATACAGTCACTTAGCATAGGTTTATCAGTGCAGCTGTACTGATAAACTTAGCTCTGGTTCCTGCCATAACCTATTCTGTAAGTGAAGTGGTTAATGTGCAGTCATCACTCTTTCTTGCTTTGTAAACTTTATTTATGAAATTCTCTTAAATTGTGTTAAACTGCTTAACACACTGTTCATTTAAGTAAGACAGCAGCTCAAGATGTAGAAGAGGAAGTGACTCGAGTATCAGATATTATGAGTTAATAAGAAAGTCTGGTTTCATAGTCTTGCTGTCTCCTGCTGGTCTCCTGTCTTGCTGTCAGAGGCTATTTGTAGGAAAAGAAGTGGTAAATCTGTAAATATGCAGAAAATCAGATGATTGAAGATATTGGGGTTTAAATAGGGGGATTTTTTTCTAAAATATGTCATGAACAGTATTCTTACAAGAGGTATGTGGTGGGCTTGCTTGTGAGCTATGCTGCAGTGACTTATATTTATGGTATACAGGCATCCTAGAAAAAATTAAGAAGCATCTTCAGTGCCATTTTGTTTTCCTTGGTATTTATGTACAAGATGCTATGTAAACCTGGGGATTTGGTTTTGTTCCTGCCAGTGATGCTAGCTATGGCTGCCTTTTTGGTGTGTGAGTACATAATTCAGAAATGACCAGACCCAACTGTCTGGTTTTCATAGGCTCCGAAGAACCTAGCAGCAAGTAAACAAATAAATAAATGTGAGCTACCTGTCTAATGCAGACAGTCTTTTTCTGCTTCTGGAATACTTGGGCTGTTGATGGTGGATGAATTTAGTGCTGGTAAAGGACTGGAATCCCAGGCTTGAAATGCCAGTAGTAATAGTAAGTATTTGCATCCCTTGACTAGATGCTTCAGGAAAGAAATGGGAAGAAATCAAGATTGATAGATGTTAGATTGGTGACCTGGGGGGAGAAGTCCAACACAAGTGAACTCTTGCAGTGGGTTATGGATTTCCATGCCATGGGGGAGCTCTCAGGGATGGAACTGTTTCATTCCTGACACATTCTGTAGCCACTGAGGGTTGTGATGCTTTGAAATTTACTTCTGCAGTGACTCTCCCTTGCTTGTAGCTACAGTTTTAATGTTGATGAGTAGTGGAATTGCTGCTTTTTCCTCTGTTACTTTTTCTTGTGATAGGCTTTCCTTCATTTCCAGTTCCATTTTAGTTGATGAGATTTCAAGCTTTCCCTGTATTTGAGTAAATATTTTTCTTTTTTTTTTTCCCAATTCAGTTACTGAAACCATGAATCCTGTGTATAGCCCTGGATCTTCTGGGGTTCCCTATGCAAATGCCAAAGGAATTGGTTATCCAGGTAAGTAACTCTTTTTTTTTTTTTTTTTTAAATGCATTTTAGTTACACTGGTCTTTGTAATCGAGAAGAAATAGTCACTTATCAACAGCTTCGTGTATGGTAATCTGTTTTGAGATTTGTGTGGGGTTTTCTGAAATTCAAAAAGTGACATTTCAAGAGTCACGTTAGTTGTTCTGTTATATTTCTAACTTCAGTATCTCTTCCAAAGCAGCTTATTTTAGGAGCTCTAATAGTTACACCCTGCAAGAAGAGGAGTTAGTCTATTTCTGCTGCTAGTTGGCTGGTGCTGTTAACCTTTCTATCCTCTAATTCTTGTTCGTGCTGTCTGTTCTATGACTGCCTGAAGCGTAGCATCAAACGTGCGACCAAGAATATGGCCAAAAATTTTTTTAAAACAGAAATTAAATATATTTCTTGCTTCCTCTGCTTCTCATTTGGCTTAAAGTTTCTCACCAGGGTTTTTTTCCCTTCATCTCCTGATGTGTGTGTGAGCAGGCTTGATTTCTGATGTCCCCGTAGTTCAGAATGATCCAGTGATAAGGCAATGGTAAGATTTGGACAGAACTTTCCAGGAAAGGCAAAGAGAAGGCTTGTGTGCCTCTGAGAGGCATTTCAAGCAGTATGGCTTGATGCAGTCTTTTTTTTTTCTACTGTCTGCAGGGTAAGGGGATTATTCTATCTTTGGAGAGGCTGGAGGGTCTTTCAGCTCAGATTTTATGTATTGTAACCAATTAAACTTTTGTAGCTTTTACAGGGAGGCTGTTCTGCGACTTAGTTGGTGTCTGTGTTGGGAACTAGAAATCATTCTGCGCCACTACTGTTTATATTCTTTGTAGCTGTACTATATTTTTCTACGGGTATTTACCATTTCAAAATTTGTTTTTCATCTTAGGTAGTGTACTGGAGTTCCTGTTTTCCTGTTCCACTCTTCTCTGTTCCTTCTTCTAAATACTGCTGCATGCATGAATTTTCTTGACTGTGGGCTTGATCGTCTCAAAAGCCTTTCAATTTTTATTTTTGTTTTTCAGCTACTTTTGTTTTTTTCCTCAAAGTAGTATACCTTTCTTGATTTCCACAGTATTTACAAGGGGAAAACACAAACTGTGGTACAATGTTTTTAAGTCTATTGAGTGACTGGAATGGTGCAGTAATAAATTGTAAAGCTGATGCTGTGGAACCGTAGGTCTCACAGGATGGTTTTATTGTCTATAACTGTCTTAGTTATATGGACTACAGTAATTTTATAATAAGGCAAGCAGCAGTGGTTTACTAATTAGAATCAGTTGCGATTATTTCTACATTTGTAATAGATTGCTTTTCTAAGACTTTCTTTTGCTTTAGATAAAGACTATTAGGAATTATTTAAATATAACTTTGTATTTTTATCTCTATTCATTTTCTAAACACAGATGTATACTCAGCGGGGTTTCGTTTGTACTTATAACCATTTACACATTGCATTGAAGTTCATGTTTATACTGACCTGTGGTACCTTAATTAATTAGGAAGATTGCATTGAAGTTTTTGTTTATACTGACCTAAGTAGTACCTTAATTAATTAGGAAGATACATTATTGTAGATTCATAAATAGCAGTTTAAACAACATTGGAACTTCTAATCTTTTATTCTACTGTTATATTAGGCTACATTTTGAATTATGTAAGTGCTGTATATTTGCCAGTCTTCACTTTGTGGTAAATTAACATAACTAAAATATATGTAATTGAAGTAGAATTGTTGCAGAAGTGCCTTAAATGTCATGCCACATATTGATCACTCAAAATTCTTTCTTACAGCAATCAATTTATGCAACTGTGACCTCGAAATTCAATTTGGTCAATGAGTTCTTGTGTTGCACTGTCACAGATAGTTTGCTGAACTCCCTGGTTCAGGCTTAAAGATTGTGGGTTAAATGCAAAACATGTTCTCTAAAATGAAAAGTAGACTTGCATTTTAGGATTTTTTTTTAAAAAAATCCAAACTGTTGCATGACTTAGTTTCCCTTCTTTGCCTCTCCTGATTTAAAAGCTAGAGATTCTCCATCCAGAATCATACTGGGTTGCATGGTAATAGAAAGTAATGAATCTATCTATCCTTGGAATGTATTATTTAAAGGCACTGTGTTTCTAAAGCTGTTGTATATTTAATAGCTGTTTATATTATGCTACACCTATTTGAGGTTTTGGATGGGTTTACAGTAGCAAGGAATCAATATTCAAATGTTCTCCCATGGATGAACGTTCTGTGTAGAAGTTAAAACTGCTGCCTGTCATAGTTACATTTTTAAACAAACAGCTTGGTTTTTGAGCAGCCCAGAGTGCTCTACCGTGGAGCTAAACCTGGGAAGAAAGAAGAGAGGACTGAAAATATGTACTACAGAAATAATGTTGCGGAGGTGTGGTTGGTTTGAGTAAGGTGTAAAGCTGTACTGAAGCTTTTCACTAGCAGCTTGTGAATTTGAAAACTTAAGCACTATTTACACTCTAAAAAGTTGTTATGAATTGGATAAGTTGTTTTTACCTTGATTTTTAAGCCTAATGCTTTTCTTAGTCTTATCCATGCTGACCACCTAATAGTAGTGCCAAGTGTCCGTCACCTGTCATCTTTAGAGTGCTGTACAAAATGAGGTTAGCACATGTAGTCCTGAGCTAAGGGATTATTATTATTATTAGGAGTAATTGCAAAGGACTCTGTGATTTATAGTAAAATAGAAACCCTTTCACATTTGAATAGCAGTTTAAAACTAGCAGCTTTAGGGCTGATAGTGAATATGCTAATAGTAATTGCCTTTTATCTGGAGAAGTTGGAATCTTTATATGTTGATAACAAAATATGGCAGGAACTCTTTTTAAAAACAGACATTACTCTGTTGTACAGTTCGGAATCATGTAAATAAGTTCCTGGAAAGATTCAAAGCTATGATTAATTCAGAAATTTCACTTATTACAATCTAAACAAACTTTGTTCTTTCAAGTAACCGTAGCTTTTGCTAATGCTGTTTGTTGCCTTATGTTGGAGGACAGTATATTGCGATGTTAGCTCAGCCGTAGTGGTTCTCGTAGTCTGGTATGGAATTCTTTTGCCTTTCATTTTGGTGATACCTCAGTGAATCACTTGTTACTGTTGACTGTCATAGTATGTGCCTGAAATTGGTGAGCTGCTTTGATACCTGAGTGTAATAATAAATCTGTATCAAATGCAACAAGCGTTTTTGGACTACCTAAGGCTGCTTTTTACTCTCTTCTTGGCATATCTCTGATCTGGAGTGTCAGAGTCACTCTGAATTCTAGGGATCTAGGTATTAATTTTTGTGAAAAAGTCTCTTTTCTTCGGATAAGTATTTTATGTACATCAGGTCTTAAAACTTGGGGCAGGGAGAGAAGGGTTGGATAGTTCCATAAGACATTGTGTCCAACCGACTGGAGAGTTACTTGGCCAACTTTGAGATCTGCTGAAGCAGGGATGTAAGGGAGAATGGCACTTGTGACTCCTTAGCTGTTCGCTTCATCTAGTGTTCAGCTTCAGGTGGCTTGGGAGAAGAGGAGCCTGGTGTTTTAGGTGAGGTGTGATTGAAGGCTATCTTCTAGCTTATCTCAATTAAAAGATATACAGCGAGAACCTTTGAGAGTAAAGTCTGGTTAGACTGTGCGGTCAGTCTAGAAAATAACTTCAACATATTCTTTCTTTTAGCTGGCTTCCCAATGGGCTATGCAGCGGCTGCTCCTGCCTATTCCCCTAATATGTATCCTGGAGCAAATCCTACCTTCCAAACAGGTATGTGTAAAAGGTATATCAAAGCAGTGACTGAAGTTTGGTAGTTGTTAAAACCAAGAATGAGGAAAAGCTGTAGGGGCTTACAATAACACTTATACTGTGGGATAAGTTTTACATTACTTTGAATATGACTCATAAGGAATCATCTGATAAACTAAAATGAGTATAATCTTGTCTTAAGTCATACTGCTTTCACCTTCACAGAAGGTAAAAGATGAGATTTTTAGCTGCTGTTTCTATATTTCAGGCTGGTATTTGAGGATTGCATTGCATTTCCCTTCACTGCTTCCTTCATGATTCTGCTTGCTTTGCATCCTGCTGGTAGTTTCCAGATTCCTGTTTTTACTTCTGTTGTCTTCAGAGTTCTTTCTTTTTTTCATCCTTTTCTTAAATCGTATCTTTCTGAGTTCAGCTTGCTGCCTTCTTTCTGCCCTTAAAATTATCTTGCACAAACTAATTGTCTGCAAAGCCTGGTTGCTGGGTAGAACTCTTTTGTCCACAGTGGATACAGGGGCAGGATTTAGGTAACTGCACTTGCCTGCTCGTCATTGAAGAGGAAGGGAATGTGGTGAGCCTAGGAAAATGAGATGGAAAAACAGACACAAGAGAAACCAAATCACTTACCTAAGTTATTTTCTTGTTGTTCTGCTTTCACTAATAGAAGATGGTTTTGATGTGCTAATGCTTGAAGCAAAACAGAAATTGGTATCAGTTAATTTCCACTTAAACCAGGACCGTACGTCTGATAGAACAGTATTCTCCCTGTGGTAATTTTGCATACTAAGGAATTCCTTATGTTGCTTTGTTAATGTAGATCTGGGCCATGTTCAGGAGCTCTTTCACTTGCCGGTATTATGCCAGTTTTTCAGAGATACGTGTGACACATAACCAGACTTGTCCCTGAGTGCCCTTGTGTAACCTATGGGGATAGGAAGGATGCTGCTTGAAATTGGGAAGCTTACGGTTTGGCAGCCTGCTTGCAGTATTGAATTTCAATGTTTGTAACGTATGGCATTTCATTAACTACCAGGAGACTCTTAAAAGGGTGTGGCAGCAATAACTGAGGCAAGAGAGAGTAAGTCATCTGAAACATTTGCCTGCGGAACCTGTTAAAATGTGTAGCTGTGTAGCTCTCCCTGGAACTGGGGAGTATATTCTAGTTGGTGCAACCTCTGACTCTGTGCAGTTTGCTGCTTAGAGGCATAGCGAGCGCAGAACTGATTTTGGCATGTCTTCTCTTCAGTCTTGAATTCAAGGCAGGTACATGGATGGATATTACAAGTGACAGTATTTAAAAAAAAAAAAATCTATCCTTTGGATAGGGTATTGCGTCCGTGCAGGTATCATATCTAGGGGTACCAGCTTGCATTTGCACTGGATTGCTTAAGAACTTCTTTGAGAGTGATGTTTGAAGGAGAGCAGTTCCCATCAGGGTATAACTTAACACAGGAATCAAAATCCTGTGTGAGATTTTATTATCGGCTTGTATTACTTACTAATAGGCTGTCCAATTTCACGGTTGAGATTGCCTTAGCGATGTGTCTCTGCCTTCTGTAGCCTGCTGTACGTATCATGAGGATTCCTGACACTGTGCTGAGGAGTAGCTGTAGTTTTTGATTCTAGGATGAAATAACTGAAAGGTAGTTCCAGTCTTATTACTGGCTGCAGTTTGCACATCCCACTGCAGGAACATGAAGATAAGCTGCATGTAATCAATTTACCAAATTACAAGACTGATGTAAGGAATTTTTCACTTTTGTGTGAAATAGGAGTAAATACGTGTAGATGTCGTGTACCATCTTCAAATGTCCTGATTTTTTTTTAAAGCTAGTACTATTAGAGTTGTCATTGCTGTTGAATAGAAAATAAGCTTTTATTTGAGAACTAAGAATAGCTTTAATTTTTAGCTACTCATTAAGCTCTGAACTAAAGTTCAAAATGTCCATATCTTCTAATTGGGGCAGATGGCAATTTGAAGTACTTTGTCCTAACAGCTGGCATTTATATTTTTTTTTAACTTTTCTGATGTAACTGCTTGTTTTTAGAATCAAAGCTTTTGTGAATTTGCTTCACGTGGCAGTATTTGAATGTGCCATGCCACTGCTGTTGAAAAAGGGTACCTTTTTACAGGTATCTTTCTTAAATTTCTGTGGTTTTGAATAACCATGTGGTTTACTTTTAAGGTCTTTGCTCCCTGTAAGGGAGAAAAAAATTAAATGGGAAGGCAAAGTACTTCTTGTTACAGATGTACGGCTTTGCAAGCATAAAAGTTAAATTGCCTGTGCAGCTGTATCGCTGGGTTTTTAGGATGAGAGTGAGCTTGACTGAGGACACAGTGGTAGTTCAGTAGTGGTGCTTCACGATCGGCATTTGTAGCAGAGTTTTTCAAGACAAATAGCTTTCCGTACTAGTTACTTCCTCAGCATGCTCTATTCATTAGGATCTCTGAAAACAAGAGTTCAGAATAAGTGCTGTGCTAGCTTTCTTTAGTAAAGTAAAACACAAAGTAAACCTATTTTTTGTTAACATAACAATTTTCAGTTTGAAGGGTGGTATGAAATTGGAAAGGAACTCAAACTTCTGCAAAAAGAATGAGGGTCATCTGTCATCATGCTGTCTGCACAGACTGATTTTTCACCACACAAATGCCAATGTTCTCTCTGCTATATGGCTTCAGAGCTGTTCTCTCTACTGAAGTCAGCATAGTCTAGACAGTTTTTAAAGTAAACCCCATCTCTATTCTGATAGTCTCATTTTTTTTCTATAATTGCCAAGTGTTTTTTCTTCCTTGTGTTGCCCTAGTACCAGTGCGTACAATGCCAAATAGAAATTGTATCTGTGGTTGTTGTATCTCCTGGTGTGGTGGACCTACATAAGACCCACGACATTTTCAGTACAGCACAGGCTGGGGCCTTGGTGCCTTCTCCAGAATAGGTCATGCCTGTTGTTTACTACCCTGAATGTTATTACTGGTGGCTGATGCTGCTAAGGTATTTCTGTTCCCACTTTGGCCATTAAGCCATAGTATAATTGTGGACGTATAACATGCGGCAGCAATGGTGCCTTTCCTGGATCTCTTCCATGCCTCATCAAGCCCTTGTTCCGTTATGCCGAGACCTTGGCTGATGAGGGTTGGAGAAATTATGAAAGAACTATCTTTAGGCAGGATCTGAATCAGCAGTTGCCACTTATCTCTAAAAATTGAACAGTTCCCAGCATTTACAAGGCAGACTGATTTGGGGGGCTTTCTAATAGGAATGCAAAATTCTTTCTGATGGCATCTGAAGTCTTATTGTAATATATAAAAATAAATTTGTAAGTGATGATTAAGGGTATGTCTACGTATGTAATACACAAAGAAGAGATTTAAAGACACTAAAGTGCCTTTGAAGTCTAATCTGCAGGTGTGATGAATTCTACACTGCTTGTGTTTTAAAGGTATGGCCTTTCATGTTTATTTTAGCCAGTTCAGAAAATGCCAGAAAACAAATGTGAATAAATCTAAGTTGAAGTAGAGGTTGCAGATTGTGTCGCTTTATTGTCTGAAAAGCCATCTTGAGCTCTTTACATGATTCTGACTTTTGAATTTCTTATTCTTGTATTGTATCATCTTCTACTCAAGCTAACATCAGGTTAGTTAACTATTACTATGTTTTTGCCAGTACAATTTGGGGTGTGTTGAGAACTGGGCTGATACAAATATGTGCCAAATCCTCATATGTAGGAATGCTGACTAATATGCCAAACCCAAACATGTAATGATATTAGTACAAGAATACAATTGTACTTTTTTTTTTCCCCAGTATCTATAGATTTGAAAAACAAATTGTGCAAAAATGCAGTTAACTTTTCATGCTGAGATGACACAGTCAAGTATTCTTTTCAGACTGTTATCGGTATTATGTAAATGATAGGACTTGTGCCTGGATGTTGTGGCTAGCCTACTAAGTGCTCACGTAAAGATTAGGGAACTTGGAATTTAAGGAAACTATTACCTCTGACTTTAGAAAGCAGTGTACTGACACTTGTTTCTCATGTTTTTAATGCAGATTTACCTTTGTTTCAGGTTATACACCAGGCACCCCCTATAAAGTATCCTGTTCACCCACTAGTGGTGCAGTGCCACCCTATTCTTCGTCACCGAATCCCTATCAGACTGCTGTGTACCCAGTTCGAAGTGCCTACCCACAGCAGAACCCATATGCACAGGTAAACGAAAGAAACAACAAAAAAATGTTTGGATTGTATTTTGTTTATCTTGTAATATCTGCTTGAACTGTCAGCTTTACATCACATTTATTTCTTCATGGATGGAGAGAATTTATAGCTGCCCCCAGAGAATTCTCACAGCAGTGATTTACAGAGTGCACTTTTTCATTCTCTCTCTCGCGACAGTTACTCTGCACTTGCTGATAGTGTATTCAGTCTTTGAAGAGACACTACATTCAGTAGTTTTAAAAACGCGTGCTGGATGCTATAACTACCGCATCCTGATTTCATTTTCTCAAGAATTGTCATAAACGTACATTCATTTTTTTTTTAGGAAGCCTCTGTTGTGATACCTGGAGTTGTCAAGTCTCATAGTAGGCAAATTGTTGAAAACTACTAGAAAGGGTAGAATTAAGCCACTTTAGTAAACATGATACTTTGGGGAAAAGCTGGCCCTCTTTTTGCATAGAGGAAACTTGCCTGATGTGTACACAGTAATTGAAGAGAATAAGTGCCTAACAAGGATTATCTGGTCTGATAGTGCATTTAGATTTGTCAAAAACCTTTGGTTCTTTAACTAAAAGCAGGTGAATAAAAAGCTGTGAAAGAATGAGAGAAGTTTTGTTGTGGATTAATATATGAAAAGATCTGAAATGAAGGGAATGAATGACAAATGAGCCCATATTGTTGGCGGTGCAGTCAGCATTGTAGTTCTGCAAAGGTCTCTCCTTTTGAATGTTACCCTAAATGCCTTAAAAAAAGTGCTAAATTTGAAAAAGTTTGCCAGTGAAATACTATTGGAATAATTGAAATTAGTATTTCAGCTTCTCCTCTGTAAATACATTGCATCTTTAGAATAAAGCTTTTATTTTATGATACGTTCATGAAAGATGATGTCATTTATCTTCCCTACCAGCTAAACTATAATTACTTGATCTCTTTTTTCTCTCTAATAGCAAGGCACTTATTACACACAGCCTTTATATGCAGCACCACCCCACGTAATTCACCACACCACAGTTGTGCAGCCTAATGGCATGCCAGCAACGATGTATCCTGCTCCGATTCCGCCACCAAGAGGAAACGGTGTGACTATGGGGATGGTGGCTGGGACTACTATGGCAATGTCAGCAGGTACGTGAACTGGGAACCCTTGTGTTTTCTTGATGAAGTTCTTTCAGGTTGAGACAGAGCACAGCTGCATTACAAAAATGTGATGCCAGAGGTGTGCTTGAGTCTAGCTGGGTCAGGTTTCGTACTTGTTCAGTGATATTTTGATCATCTCTAAGGACGGAGATATCACATCCTCTTTTCAGATATCAGTGTTACAGTAGAATAGTTCTTCTATATATCTGTATGGAATTTCACTTACTCTTGCAGCCTTTGCTTCTCATCTTATCAGTGTCAAGAGTCTGACAACTTCTCAGTACATTTCTTTATGCCTAGCCGCAATCAGCAGCCTCTTCAGGCTGAGGAAAATGCAGTGTTCTCAACCCACCCTCATATCGCTGACCTTTGTATGTTGCGATACAACATTTCATGTGTCTGCACCACCTGCAGGCCTTCTGTGCATTAGACAATGGCTAGGGATGTCTGCTTCCTAATGCCACCCTCTAAGTGGTAGTGTTTCGGAGAAAGTGTTGTGTAACTGTTATCTAAACTCATCTGTGAGTGTTTACTAAAGGTATGTCATGCTTTGTTATTCAGTGGGTGTAGAAGAAATGTTCACAGTCACTCAAAGGATGCTCAATTCAGTAATCTAAAAAACAAGAGCCATGAGCTTGTTTTCAGTCTGGTTTTTATCTTGCCAGATTTATAATTTAATTTGAGGAATCTCAAAACTAGAGAACTTGGTGTCACAAACTGAGCTAACAGTGGAGTTTCGTATGTGGGCAAGTTATCCCAGATGTTTGTTACTGTTCTTACAAAGCATTGTAGATCCTGCTGTCTCAGCCTGGTTGTTTCTGAAGCCCCTTAGTCTGTAAAAACCTATCTGGAATAACGCAAACAAGAACTAATTTATTCTGATTTATCAGTCAAGTTGTCTCTACCATCAGATATTCTTACAGCCGGTAAAGCCTGCTGTGGGGAAAAAAGTTTTGCAGTGAATAATGCTTATGTTGCAGCGTTTCTGCTAGAGCTATTTTTGAGTAATGCGTATCCTTATGTGCATTGGACTAAACATCAAAATGATCCTCTTGCATAGATGTTTGAAGCAGGATTGGGGCTGGGAAGCAAAATGATACTGGTAATTTTAAATTGTAATTGTTTTTTTAAAAAATGAACTCTCTTTTTGTCCTTTTCTGTACTACAGTTTGTGCTTACTGAAAAAAATGTTCTCTTCATCCTAGGTACTTTGTTGACAACTCATTCCCCAACTCCGGTAGCCCCTCATCCAGTTACTATGCCCACATACCGGGCTCCAGGAACACCAACCTATAGTTACGTGCCCCCACAGTGGTGATCATCCTGGCAGTCAGTGTAAGTTACCCATTTAGATTGAAAGCAATTAATCTTTCTTACAAATGACAGCGTTGCGGGTTGTTTTTGGGAGACTTTTCTGAAGGTAAGCAGTTTGGAGTATTTCTATAGTATTCTAATTGAGTAAGAATACACAAAAATTATTGCTTACATAGGAGCTGTTCCCTGCAGGGCGAGAAGCCTGATCAGAATTCTTCAGTGGTCTGTATCTCCAGAAATCATGAAACATTTTCATGGTTCATGGTTGTTGAATATGAAAGAATGAGCCTTATTAAAATACATCTGTGACTAAATGTATTCAGTATTTTGGATTCATTGGTAATTGTTGAATTCAGCAGTACTGTGATTCAGGAATGAAGCAATGTATGTAACTTTGTAGTTTTATTTTTAATTGGCTAAGTATGTAGGCATGGTATTTTGCCTTGCTCTGAGGGTGAATCTTTCTCATAAGCTGCTGAAACAAATATGTGACCTTAAGTTAATTTCATATATTTGCTGTGTTTCAGGTAAGTCTCAGTTCATATTTCTTCCGGTCGGCATGGAAAGACTTTTTCTAGTGTGGACCCAAATTTAGATCATGGGTGTCAAGAAAAGGAGTTGAATTTTGAAGTCTGCTATAAGATGGGATGGATTTTGAGGCTATAAT
The DNA here is from genome assembly GCA_013400135.1 of Rhinoptilus africanus. Classification (NCBI taxonomy): domain Eukaryota; kingdom Metazoa; phylum Chordata; class Aves; order Charadriiformes; family Glareolidae; genus Rhinoptilus; species Rhinoptilus africanus. Next base: position 875,080 of record VXBO01014312.1, read on the forward strand.
GTGTGTCAGGCTGACCCAAAGCCTGATGTTTTTGGGATCTTCACTTCTGCATAAATTGAGAACAGCTTCATTTGAAATAAGGACTAGTCAGACCAACTGAACTAGAAATTTTCTCTTGTAGTCCATTTCCTTTGTGACAAAGTTAACTCTGTTTTAAGTTTCTTTGGATTTCTGTTTCAGCAGTTAGGAGAGCTCTGTGGTTACAGGTGACTGTATTCCCTCCGAGTTAGTAATGCAACAGCCACTTCTCATTTTGCTCTGTTGCTCCGTTATCAGTCTGCAGATCCCAAATGTTTCGCATATAGTATTACATCCAAGAATGTTGTATTACATGAGCATAAAAAGTGAGAGTTTTGCTATGACTAAACTCATGACTGCTGATAATTAAATTCAGCATAAAATACCTCTTCTATATTGCACCTTCTACTTAAGACAAAACGCCTGGTGATGATGGAAAGCTGGAATGGACATGACGGGAGAAAATCGCTGTAGTGAATTCTTAGCCTAGAAGCCTATAGATTTCAGTTGACAGGATAAGTGCGAGGGTAGCATTATATACTACTTAACGTCTGTTGTGTGTGCGTATCAACGTGCTGCATGCGGTTTTAAATGTTCTGCCATGGTCAAATAGTATTTCACATAATTAAGACTATTTCCTACTTCCCCCCCACCCCTTAATGTAGGTTTGAAGATGGGAGATATGCAATCAAGAAATTGAGGTTTAAAAGTTGGTGCTGAAGCCCTCATGCCTCCAACCAGGACTTTTCTTCTGAATGCTTTCAACACTTGGCTAAACACTACTAATTCCTGATCACTGAAGATTTTCCAGTGCTGCATATCTTACATCTTGGAACTCCAGCAGTTAGTCTTAAAGCAAATCCTGTTTTGTGGACTGTCTTGCAATTTTTTAGCTAATTATAATGATAAAAAGGGAGTATAAATTTATTCTGATCCATATCTAGTTGAATGCATGTTAAAACACAAAAACAAAGCTTGCTCAATCTACCTGCAGTGACTGATGCAAAAACCATCATATGCAAATCCAAAGGAACCGAAAAGTATTTTACAACTTGTATCACTAATGCACTGTTGTAACGTATGCAGGGTCTTAAAAGGTAGAATCATGAAAGTGAGTTTCTTTATAGAATACCATGATATACATTAGATAAGTGCTTCAGCCTTTTTCAGGTTGATGGAGTTGCCAGTTTAAAAGGGGCATATTTTTGTTTAAGTGATGTATTCTTTTCAAATTCAACGACTAAATTGGAGTGACTGGAAAATGAGTCAGACAAGCAGTAGAAATCCCGCACACCATTAGTTTACTTCATACCTTTTCATTTTCATTATATGGATTCAGTGTTATACAGATGTTCTTAAGGATCAGAATGAAATGACAAAGGTAACGCTGTGTGTGCCAGTAAATAAAGCAAACTTCCTTGAGGCATAACTGGCTGTTAGGAATAGTAGGAGGCGACATCACCTGCGTAATGAATTGCATGTCCTGGGGAGATGTGTATCCAGTGCTATCTTTCATATGATGCAAGATGTGTCAAAGTGAGACTGCCACACAGACCGATAGAAAAACACTTTCTTTTAGTTCTCAGTTCAGGAAATCCGTGCTGTTTTTCCTAAGGAATGTTGTAGTCAGTTGAAAATGTATGTGCAGTTGATCCAGCTTGCTTTCCTGAAACTTAAGGAACGCCGGGGCTTTCTATAACAAGCAGGAGGAGTTCAGCTGCGTGTTGTTCTGAGGAAAGCTTGTGTGCCTGATGAGTATGTTAAAGGGGAACAAACCATTTTAACACAATTTCCTTTTTATTAGCTACTTGCAGTATGGACTATGGATATGCTGTAGTAGGGCTGCCAGAATATAAAGGTTTCAAATAGCTGTTCTCTTTTTTTTCCTGAAAATATTTGTAATTGAAGTAGGAGCCATTTGTTGGTTACAGCATTTTGATGTGTTTTCTTAGTATTTTCTTTTTTTACTTCCTAAATTGCACTTGGAAGCACATAAAATAAGACTGACTGCAGATTAGCATTTCATTGCAATGAGTCACTTCTGATATTCTTTCTCGCAAGTTCAATTTTTAAGAAGTACCTCAAAGCAAATGCTGTAGGGATAAAGGGCTAGCCTTACAACCCATTTGTATACCAAAATTGTTACAGGAGAGATTTTAAATTTTTAAATTTGAATATTGCACATAAAATCAAGGTTTTTCTTAAACCTGCTTGACTTACGATTCCAGAGAAATGCAGTTTTCTTTTTTTGGATACATTCTGCCTGCAATAAATTCTGCAGTAAATGGTTATAAAATGTTGTTCCCTTTTAAGCGTTTACACAGAGGTATATCAGGCTGTATTGTTCTTGTAGGTTAATTTCCATTCAGAAGTAAATTTTTTTTAAGTTGTGGATCTAGTTACGCTTTGTTTTGGGGTGTTCTGCTCCTGTACAGATTTGGCAGCTGCTTCAGGGTAGCATCAGTGCTGATTTAATGCTGCCGTTCCAGTACTCTGCCCTGCTGGGAGGCTTACGTACCTTCATAACCCCTTGGTGGTTAGAGCCTTTGGTAATTTTGTTTTTTTACAGTAAGCACTCTCCGTATTTTGTACTTCCTCTTATTTTTATTTTGGTTTAATAAACTTTAGGTTTATTTTGCATGAATCGTTGTCAGTGGACGGCCCCCTTATTTCTAATGCCTTGAACATAAGTATGTTGGAATAAGTACTAAAAACCTTACTCATGAGCACTTACTGCAGCTTAGGGATTTCCATATGTTTTTATATGGAGCAGAAAATTACCCCAGACAAACTTCTTTGAATCTGTACTGCTTCGTTCAAGTCTGTTGAACAATTCCATTTGTGTAGTAGATTTGCAGCTTTGATTAGTCCGGTGTGCCAGAGAGTACAGTGAATATTGCTGCAGGCCTTTGTCCGTTTTAGCTAGTAGAGAGTGATATTTTGTTGTCTTAGCATGATTTTAACAAAGAGCTGAGGAATGAAACAGTGCTATTTTGGGGAGAAGCTGTAAAGAACAAGCTCAAAGCTTTGCTGTCTCCTGTCTCATCACCCAACAAACTAAAGCTTTGAAAACCATAGGAGAGAACTTTGATGAATGCTGCAATAGACAAATAGTTGAGGAATGAACAGAACTTCCTATATATTCGCTCTAACTTCAGATTCCTAAATGTCATCTTGGAATTGGTCTCTGTATAGTATTCCATAACATTTAGGCAGTCTCACTTACTTGAGCACTTTTTATTCTAAGTTGCATTATGGGATTCATCCACGAGGGGGAAACTGTACCTTTCTGAAAAGGTACTTACACCTTCCAGGTTCGAGCGATTATAATCTGCTGGGAGGGTGGAGCGTGTCTCCAGTAGTCGATACGGAAAGTAACCAAAAGCACAGTGCAGGGGGACGGGGGGAATACATGTATATATAACTATCTTAATGGTATTTTGTTGCAAATAGTAGAAAGCATGGATATAAAACTGCGGCGGGGGAAACTGTACATCGTTAAATAGGCGTTTACACAGTGAGGGTCTTATGAAACATTCTCTCCTGCTTTTTATATAACATTCCCTATTTAGAATTCCTTTATAAATAAATACGCAGTATGTGTTTGCACTAGAGCTCCTCAGCAAATGAAAAGAGCTAGTGCGGTAGAGACATTTCAGATCAAGCTTCTCTTTAAAAAAAAAACAAAAAAAACAAAAAAAACCAACAAAAAAAAGCAAACAAAAAAACCTTTTATGGCAGCTTTATATGATTTAAAAAAAAAAAGTACTACTTTAAACCTGGAACTGAAAGTAACTGTTGCAGCAATAACAAAGAGAAGTCCAAGAAAAATTTTGTTTTTTTAAATTCAAATTTCAGGTGTTGAGTTTAGATAAAGTATTTTTTAAAAACTGAGGTATTCCCTATGTCAGTAACAAATGATGAAAATGTCTTTTAAATGTAGCAGCAGCAAAAGAAAAATGGCTAGTAATTGGCACCAAAAATGTGTAGCTCTAGTCAGTGGCGTGGTGGCTATTAACGAAACACTAGGAAGGAAAACAGAGAACCTGCTACTAGATCTTGCTTATGCTTGTTGTAACCATCTCCTGTTTGAAGTTTCTAGGAGACATGCAGGAACGCCATTCAAGAAAGCTTTTTGAGTGTACTATGCAAGTTAAGTGCTTAGGTGCAGTGGTAGATGAAAAAATCCTTTATTTTAGTTGGAAGTCCTTCCATGTATTGCTTCATCCACTGGAAAAAAAACCCCACACAAAACAGAAAAAGCACCACCACCACCCGTAAGTACCATCACGCCTTAGTGTTGTCTGAGCATAGTTCGTGGTACAGGGTTGTATACCAGGGTACTCAGCATTGACCGCTCTTGACGGAGAGTTCTGGCCTCACTGCTGCTTGGGTAGGGAGGCCGCTGTAGGTGTCGGAGCAAGAGATGGTCAGCATTGACGTGGAATCACTCCCCGGTATTATGCACCATTCGTTTGGGTTTAGCACATGTTTTTGCTTGAATAGGTCAGCAGCGATCCGATACTGCCACTTAACTCTGGGCTCAAACCGTACCGTGTGTGTGCAGCTTCCCGTCTTAGGAACGTGAGCGAGAGCGATGCTTCAGCTGGAACTGGTGGGAAGGGGGACGGATGCTGTGGCTGTTGAGTGGTGGCTGGCAGTTGCCCAGGCTGTGGTTTGTGTGGTAGTCGGTAGGAAATAGGCACGGTCCAGATCCGGCTTTCTCCAGCAGGTGTCACTGGCCGAGCTTCGCGCGTGCAGAGGGTCACAGTCATCCTCATGTCCAAGTGTTTGTGAGCGCCTGTTCCAAAGACAGACAGACTTAATCTCATTCGAGTTGTTCTCATTAATATCGGTGTCAGCTTTCTAATCCCGTATTTTGCCAACTCTGAGCTTCCTGCAGTGGCCCTCAGGTTTGAGGAGGCAGAATGCCAGTTAACAGGAGCAACTGCAGCAAAGTTAGGGTAGTTCTGTGCGTCGGGCCTCGCCAAGAATGAAGTTGGTTCTGAGATCTCCTCTGGAGCAGCGAGGACTTTCTCAGCAGGCTGTGTGCCCCTCTCCTTGGGGGGGTGTTGAGAGAAAATCAGGGGTGTTTCGTAGCCAGAAGAGGGGGAAGAGGAACAGTGCTTATCTGGGGACAAGGAAACCTTTTCTTGTGTGGGTTGAACGTAACACTGAAACATCCGAATTCCACGGGTAGTAAGGGTCCATTTGTGATTCAAAAACATAATCTAAACAATTTATGGGCTCTGAAGTTTCAACATCAAGAAAGCGAACATGACTTCTAAACTGTTGTGACTTTTGGGCACTTAGCAGGCAAACTGGGAAAGCTTTTTTTAGCTGGCTGCTGTACAGACTTGTTTTAAGTAGAATGGATTTGTTAGTGGGTTTTTTTATTGTAATGCTATTATTGGCTGCCCTCATGTCTAAGATTTGAAAAAGTGAGTGCATGCAATGGAAGTACAAGAGGCCCCAGTAATAGTTCTCCATGTTTGTTATGAAGTAGACACAGGTTTCCTTTTTATGACTTTTTTTAAAACTGTTTTACGAACAGTTGTATTGGTACTTTTTTTTTTCAAGTTTAGGTCAATGTTGTCTTCCAGAATAAGTTTTAAGGCATCACTCACTCCTGCATTGAACTATCGCATCAACACCAAGAGTGGAGATTCCATTCTGAGCCAGTTCAATTGTGAAAATTCATACTTTTTTATTTTTTATGCAATTCAATGAGTAGATGAGCTCAGATTTAAATTCTTAAAAGCACGTTTATTGTAACAAGAATTGTTATGTATTAATACTTCAGTTTTCAATAAAGATTGACTTGTGTTGCTTATTGTGTTTTGGGTTTTTTCTGCTGTCTTTGATGTCCTTTTAGAAGAGCTTGTGTTGCTGCATAGCAGTATGCCATGTTGAAACTCTAAGCTAATGAAACCTGGTGACTGTCCGAAGCAAAGCAAAACAGTTAAGTGACTTTTCTCATTAAGGTTTCATAAAGGTTAACGAAACACAGCCATAAACGCTTCCCAGTGGGGAATAAGCTGCCCTGAGTTGCCCTGCCTGAGAGTATGGTAAAGGTGGTGGAGCCCTGCCTCGTTTCCTGGATTTCCTGGCATTTGAATTTTTTTATTATTTTATAGCTTAAAGCAAAGGAAATGGAACAGATGTAAAATTTCACAATGCTTTAGCATTTACTTGATACCAAATCAATGCTGTTTCAGAGGTGACAGGCCTTGAGCAGAAAGCTGTTAAAAATCAATGTCTTGAGTGTTCCCCATGAGGAAAAGAACGGAGTAGGTGTGAGGTGGGGGCAGTTACCCTATTTCTTTAGAGTGTGGGTGGCTGTAAATGACACTAATGTTGAAATGCAAGTATGTGTACTTGGGGGGGCAGGATTATACTGCTTGAACTAACCAGCTATTTTCATTTATTGTAGGTCTCCAAAAATAACAATAACTTACCCGGTAACATTCCTGTGAAAAGCAGCACACGTGGAAGAGGAAGGTATCATGTCAGTAACTGCATCGGACTGCAGAAATAACGTTTGGGTTTTGAGATTATTGCTACAGGTGGGTTTTTGTGGTGTTCAGCCAGGTAGTTCAGCCTCTAAAAGTAGCTGAGCACTAGGAATGCCATGGACAGATCTTCAGTGCGTTTCACCTCGAGCTAATTGCTGGTCAGTTATCCTGACATCACTTTTACAGGGAGATAGGCTTGGCGTGGTTTTTTTTGCAGATCATTGGAGCTGATGAAAATTCTTACTCCCTAACCAGTGGGCTGCTGAAATCTGGGCAGGTATGAAGGGGAAATACCGTTCTTCAGAGTGATGCCGATTGTTCTTGGGTTAGAGGGAATTGGTACAGCCGTTCTTGCGGTGGTCTCTTGTGAAGAATTGCTTTGTGCTGGATCTGACACTCATAAAAGCACGGTACTGAACTCGTAAGTCTGTCTGTGGGAGTCCTTGTGTGTTTGTTTTAACTGTGTCCATGGAACTACCAAAATGGTGGATCAGTAATGGTTTGATATTTTTCTTCTTCCCATATTCCTTTTGCAGTGATGTGCTGATGTGTGTTACTCCCCCGTTTACTGGCTGGTAGTCACTTGTTCTGAAGGTTACATGTATTGATAAGAATTCCCCTCGTTTCAGAGGCAGCTCTAAACACTTGATAACAGCCAGAGCCTCTTCCAGAACAGTAACTGCTCAGTTAGCGATTGTCAGAAATAAGGCGTTTTGAGTTTCGAGTTTTCCTGTAACTGATTATGGAGGAAAAGAAAGCTTGCTTTTCCTGAAACGTGGCTTGCTGGAGACAAGCTCAAGTAACAGAAACAGCTTTGTTTGTGAGCTCCCCTGGAATTGGGAGTGATGTACTTGTTATTTAGCTGGGAATTTTCCTTTGTAGGAACGTCAGTGTCAGTGCTGGGAGGAAGGTGTTGCTGCATTACAAGGACTTGTGTCGGGGAAGCTGAATACTTTCCTATTTTTTATTTCAAAATCTATCAGGCTATTAGCTATCCTATCTTAACCATCCAGAATAGAATGGGATCCATGGAATGACTTTAAAAAAAAATAATAAAAAAATTGCAAAATTGTGCAGCAGTGAGAGGTCTTTGGTAGCTCGAGGGAGTTGTGCCAATCTGTGTGAGGGAGAGAATGGCTGACCTCCAGGGAAGGCTGCTGAGCCTCATGGGTGCGGGTAGCCCATCGCTACAGACCTCGGTGGACCAAAGGGTACTTCCGACACAAACTCCCCAGAGAAAACTTGGCACCGAGCAGCCCAGCTGTCGGCACAAATTAGTGCCGCTGGACCTTCATTTGGGGGCTACATTAATCTAATTTGTAGAGTTTCACAACAGCTTGCTCTTTCCTGGGCAAGAACGGTAAAAACGCGTGGACAGGTGGATGCTTCAGAAAGAGGGAGGGGAACGCGCCTTTCCGTGGTTCTGCTTTCCCTAGCCTTTCCGTAAGAACTGTCATCATGTGAACCTCACCGTCGAGATCAAATGCTGTCGATGCACGAATGTTGAGATGGCTGAAGCTGGGGAGAATTTAGGTAGCAAGTGTAGTGTTTCAGGTCGCTGGAGGTTAAAGACAAAGAATTGTCAGGCCTAGGTTATGGCTGTGCAGGCAGGCTGCTACTTCTGAGAAAAGGGGGAAGAGGCAGGGGTGGAAAGACAGAAGGAACTCTTAGCACAATACTGTTTCGTAGCTGGGTTTGATTATGGCAGATATAAAGGCTTGGTTTGTATACCCAGTAGTTTATGGGGAGGATTACAGAATTAGACAAGAGTAAAGTTAATAGCTTGTTTATTTCCCATCTCACTAATGTATATGTAAACAGTCACACACAAAGGTACACAAGTCTGGGTTAAGTATCACAGGTATTTCGTCTGCACAGGCTGTGAAAGAGGGAGCTGCTTTGGTAGCAAAGTTGTGCAAAAGAGCTCACTACGTGCGGAGCAGAGTGGCGGAGTTGCAGGGAGAAAAATGACAGGAGTTACGCAGAAAGGACAAGCAGCCTGTATTTTTCCTAAAACCAGCAGCATTACCAAAGCCATGGGATTTTAGTAATGCAGCTTGTTGCGAAGGAAGCGTGTGGGAGACGTGGTGAGAAATGAAGCGTGGTGTGGTGAAGGCAGGGCGAGCTGCCATTGCTGCGTGGCCAGGAAGGAGCGCCCTTCGGCCTCACGGGCCTGAAGCTGTGGGGCCGTAGATATGCAGGCGAGTGAAATGCAGGTGCTGCTGTTCCCGAGCACGGCTTGGCCAGCCTCCCGCACCCGGCCCTGCCCTCTGTACAGGGCTGCGTTCTGGCTTCTCTCGTGTCGTGCTCTTGGCTGCTCTCTTGCACTAGCCTGGCTCGGAAGTGACTTGCGCTGGTCTCTCTGCTGCTTCGAAGATTGATTTCCCTCCCCTGTGCTGTCAAACTAAATGAACAACACTGCACCTTCAGTGGGTTAAAATGATCTGAAAGCGCTTCAGATCTTGTAATTTAATTTCTATCCATTACCAAAGCTTTTGTTCTTTAACCCGTTACTTACCTGAAGGCCTGATCCTATGGCTTTACCTGAGCTGGGAGCTCTGGGGACAGGGACTTTGTGCTGGTAGGCTGGTACGGGACGTCGGTAGGAAACTTGAGCAGCAGCAGGCACAGGCTGAGGCTCCAGCAGTTGAATGAAGTGTGAACAGCACATTCTTAAAGCTTTAGGAATTACCGTGTGACCGTATTTGCTGTCCAGACAGATATTGCAGTGCCATAACCCTCATTAGCAGGGACATGGTGAAACTTGGCATGGGAACCAAAAACACTTGAAGCTATAACAGTAAAAATAAGAAATTAGCACTTGCTGGAAGCTCTACCACCTCACGGGTGCTGAGAAGTTCTTAAGCGGTGGTACAGTACTTGACCTTGCCACTGATTTTTAAATATCAGTCTTTTGAAGAATACATTTAATTCTGCTGTTACATGAAGATATGCTTCCACTGCAGTAAATCCGGAGGAGCACAGCCTGATATTTTGACACACATTGCAAAAGATGAAAGGCCTTTTTATTAAGAAAAGCTAATTTCTGTCATTCTGGCATCCCAAGAAATGCAGCATTTTCAGTCTGAAGCTGCAGTTCTTTTGGAATGTCTTTCACTTGTAGATGCCTCGGTGTTCCGTTCTGCCCTTCTGATGTGCTCTGGAAGCTGTCGGACACCCAGCTCCGGCCGGTCTGTGCATCGGGCCTTCTGGATGCTGGACTGTCGGGCTGGTTTTGCGGAGCAGTGTCCCGGGCAGCCGGAACTACCCGCAGGGTGTAGCAGTGAGGCCATGGACTGGGTCGGATAGCAACAGGGTTGTCCCCCCCCGCCCCCCGCTGTTCTTCAGGTATCGTACAAAACAGCAAAGGTCTTCAAGGCGGCTTCGTGGGAGCCTTCAGCTCCACGGGAACTGATCTGTTACTTTGATTTATTACAAAGACGGTCTGTACTGCTTTTGAGGCTCTCGGAACTTGAAGCATAGACATTTTTCTAGTGTGTGCACCCACGTTTTCTGAATCTGTTACTCCAAGCTAATAGTTCAAAACAGAGATTTTTTTTTGTCAGAGCAGAAATGAGATTATTTAGCAGCCAGTGGTTCTGTTCATTTTACTGGTGGCTTCAGCAGATCATTCTTTTAATTGGTTCAAATGCTTTACGTAAACCTTGTCCCAGGTGAAATCGGGGCAGATTCTACTCATTAAGAAATGTGGCTGCTCTTCACCAGAAGCTTCCTAAACAGGTAACTACAGAAGGAGGGGAACAGATTGAGCCAAAACCCCTTAAAAAAAAAACCAAAAACAACCCCCAAACCACTGGATCAAGTCTTGTCCTCTTTATGTACCTTCATGCAGAATTATTTTGCTGAGTACTTAGGTAGGTTGTGCCCTGAAATCTGGAACAGTTGGTGCTGTTCACACATGTGTCCAGAGCTTCAGATTTGTTTTTCATGAAAATCTGCACTTCTGGCCGTGTAGAAGGTTCGTCTCCAAAGGAGGGCGTGCTGAAGTCTTGCCTCTTTGCGTGTTCATCCTTCAAATGGACTCTTCCTGCGATGCTGGTAGGTTCGTGTTGTCTGTTAAGCTCAGAAAGCTTGAGAGGAGCTGTATTTGACCTGTTGTTTATATGCCAGAAACCCCCGTTATCACAAGTTTAGGTGATGACCTTGTGACTCTATGTAACGTGTACACAAACGCTTTCTGTCCTACACACACGTTCTTCCCTGATACATTTAATTGACAGTACAATGTGAGTAACTCCATTCAAAATCCAGATGCCAGGGTGAAGAGGAGGGAAATTCCGTGTCGGTTAGTCTGTTACCACTGTCTAACACACGTACATTTACCATTTACTCAGTAACTTAGGAGATGAGGTGACTTTTGAGCGTCTGATCATTTAAAACCAATGGAGGTTCCACATGATCTGATACACAGTTTGTTCAGGAAATGATGGGGTTTGTGGTTAGAGAATCTGGAAGTAGTGCTGGGTAGAAAATAAAGGATGGCATTTCTTGACGAAATCCTCTTCAGATGTGAAGTGATCCGTTGAGATGCCGGTGCGTGGGTAGGTACAGGCAGAGTGGGTTCGATCCTTACCTGTTTGTCGGTGTCACGGCTGTAACTCCACCCGCTGCGTTACAAGGGTTCCACCTCTTTGAGTGGGATCAGCTTTTCTACCTGATTTCAGTCTTGCATAGGGGATCGGATCCTAGCTCCAAATGTGTCTTGCAAGACTAGAATCCCAACTGAAGACACTTTTAAAGAATGCTGACAGGCAGTCAAGTAGAGAATGAATTTCTCTCTACCAGAAATAACTTTTCATCGACTGGCGTACTGTTTGGCCAGAGAAGTCTGAAGTCTGTTTTGGCACTTAGAAAGATTTCTATAAAACGTTTCCCTCCATGAATCCTTTGTGTGCACTGGTCAGATAATGGAGTAAGTTCTGGAAGAGGTGGTAAGTCATCTGAGACTTTAAACACCGTGATGCATATTTGCTGTTCAGAGTATTGCTACACAGATAATTAATAGTAGCTGATTCTTACGTGTGTTTTATTGGGTGAGGGTAGAGGCTTTTTTTTTCAATTGCCCTTCAAAGCTGATGCCCTTCAGGGCCCAGTGCCACTGTCACCCCGTGCCATGCAGCAGACTGTGTCAGGATTTGCACTGGGCTGACTTCAGTGTAGCTGTAAAGATCAGGAGCTGCAGCAACGGAAACTTCGAATGGATGTAAGAACTTACTTTCATAATGGCGGCAGCGAGATACTGAACAGGGACCAAAAGCGGTTTTGGAGAAGACTCTCCATCCTTGAGCACACTTATCCAACGGGAGGAGACCACGAGCAACGTCGTGCAGCTTCAGGGGGTCCTGGTTGGGGGAGGGATGTGTGTGCTGTGGGGAACTGTCCCACGGTCCCTTCCAGCCCAGGCTCACGGGGCCAAGCCGGCATTCCTCCCCACTTACTACAAAGCTGGTAAGCTCAGAGAATTGATCCTTTCTGTGCCAACAGATTTTTCTTCCTGGCCAATCAAAACAAACACCATGGATAAGGAAAGGAGGGTGCAGACACAGGGGTACACACAAACATGACAATGGCTGCCTGTGCCTGGGGTGGGGGGGTGCAGGCAGGGTAACTGAGCCCCAGGGATGCGGCAGTGCCCCGCAGCGGGGGGTTGCTCCCCTCCAGGTGAGCACAGCAGCACCTCTTGGGCTTGTGCCTGAGAGCGAGGCACCAACCATGGGGTTGTTCCCCTGGTGAGGGGTGGGGGTGGGTGTGTAAAGGCTCAAGCTCCTTGGCGGGGTGAATGGTGGTTGTTGCAAAAGGGTGTTGTGCTAATGCTGGTGTATCAAGGGAAGGGGGGGGGGGGGGGGGGGGGGG